>JAOPHQ010002698.1:0-43584 GCA_030340625.1 Merluccius polli | reverse complement strand
TCTTCCCTTGACTGACCCCGCGCCGGCCACGTTAGAGAGTGTGTGTGTGTGTGTGTGTGTGTGTGTGTGCCATGGTCACTAACGCCATAGTGCCTTGCAGTTCATTTACTTGAAGTGCCTAAGCTGGCTTGTTTTTAGGCCTCATTTTGAAAATACTCAAACACACAAACTCGGACACCCCTAGTCCCCTATAGTTTTTTTTCTTTGACACGCGGCATGCTCTAAAAAAAAACCTTGAAAATGTCGGGAAAAAGTAAATGCAAAATATCCCGTCCTGACCCCCAAGCTGATGAATCACGGCGGCGGTGCTCGCCAAGTGTCTCAAGTGACTCTTCCCTGAGTATTTACTCTGAGATCAGCTGGTGGTTTATCTTGCTGCCGGCTGGAGGAGCACGTGGAGCGCGACACATAAGCCTTTGGAGTTACAGTAGCGACAGTTTGTTGTTGTTTTGGATGGAAATCAAAGGTATTGAATTGCAGTGTGTATGCCAAGGGGTTCCCGAACAATACTGCATCGTAAGAAGAGAAAACTGTTTGTTAGCCTTGCTTGCGTCCGGGTCGGTGTTTTTCCGCCATCCGGGTCCATCCGGGTCTGGTTTAGAGTCTTTGGCTTCTGCTGTCGAAGCTGTTTGGAAAGAAAACCTGAATTAGCAGCTCTGAAATCCACAACAGAGAGCGACGTCACTTCCAGAATAGTTATCCTCCTCGTGACTGGTGGAAACGAGAGGGTCAAATCACGACGACTCGGTTTCTGACCCCGCCCGGCGTCTGAAAAAGGACTGGATTACGGTGATAATGTAGAGACGCAACATGGCGGTCCGATAGCAGGGGCTGGTGACTAGGGAGACCTACTGAGTCATGCTAGCAGTTACACAGAATACATCGACACGCATAATTAGATTCATATCAGTGTTTTAATTCAAACATTTAATTATAGTTGTCAAATGGCTGGAAAGGTTTGTGCATGTATGTGCAAAATCGCTTCTGAAATGTGCGTGACTGCCACAGATAACATATTCGCCTGCTTAGGTAGCAGTGAAGGAATTAGTGTGCTTGTTTAAAAAGGAAAGGTAGGCCGACGTTCGTTTCTGAGGTGAATTCAGATGTGATGCGCTGTATTAAGCCTCGGGATTTACAAAGAGACAGAGTTTTGAACTCCTTTTTGCCAGAATACCCTGACTGGTGTATGAGACCGGTATCATGTGACAAAAGCCACATTTGATTTAATTTTAGTTGAATGTAAATAATGTCTTACACACACACACACACACAACACACACAGGGAGAAACGCAAAGGAGGAGAAAGACCACATGAAAGAATGGATGGGAGAAAGCTTTTATCTTTTAATAAACTAAAGCCAGGAGGCAACATTGAAGTTAGAGCATAATAGCAGAGTCCTCTGAAGACTTAATTACCTTAATTATAGAGCGGGAGGAGCCCAGAGGAGGAACAAAGTACAAAATAAAAAGTACAAAATATAAAATAAAGCAGAAGATGTAGAAATGACAGCTTGACCCGCCTGCTCCTCCCAGGTGTGTGTGTGTGTTGTGCGCGTGTGAGTGTGTGAATATGTGCAAGAGTGTGAGAGCATGTGTGTGTGAGAGGAGTGTGAGCGCGAGAGAGAGAGAGAGAGAGAGAGAGGAGAGAGAGAGAGAGAGAGAGAGAGAGAGAGAGAGAGAGAGGAGAGAGAGAGAGAGAGAGAGAGAGAGAGAGAGAGAGAGAGAGAGAGGAGAGAGAGAGAGAGAGAGAGAGAGAGATATTGTGTGTGCATGTGCGAGGGTCGTATGATACGATCGGAAGAGTGTTTCGTGTGGAGAAGTGAGCATTGTACATGGATGGTTTATACACGCATGCATTCATAATGATAATAAACACGGAGATATTGTCTGCGAGTGATGAGACCCTGAGAAGAGAGACGGGCTGGCAGGCGGACGTGGAGACACTAAACATAGCTTTTGTTTTCTCTGTGTGTGCTCTGGCGTCTAGACGGCCCTTTGGCTCTGTGGTTTCTGGCCCACTTGGAGAGATTGTACCCTGACTCTCATCTCCCGTACGCAGCAGCGGGACTTTTTCTTGTTTTTGGTCTTTTTTTTTTTTGTTGTTCCTCGCGAGCGCCCGTCGCGAGGGGCCGCTCAAACGGGGGATAACGTTGATCACATATGACATAAGTAGATATTATGAATGGTCAGAGTCATTAGGTTTTTCCTTTCTTTACATTTTAAAAGTTGGGGGTGAGGGGATACCTGCTGGCTGACGTTTTTTATTGTAATTTCTGCCTGTGGGTGAGTGTTTGCTGCAGTCAGGCGTGTCTGTGCACCGCCCTTGTGAACCTGCAGGAGAGTGTCTTTACAGAGGAGAGCTCACTCCTCTCCCAGCGTCTTACCAACATCTATTAATTATTAACAGGCAGAGCTCACATCAATAGCGGCGGACTTGTTGTGGGAATTAAATGGAGGAGGGGGGGGGGCGGGGGAGAGAAAGAGGCTCGCGATTTAAAAGCTGAGAGGGGCAAAAACTGGTGTGAGAGGCCAAAAGCTGAGTGCCCCCCCCCCCCCACACACACACACACACTCACTCTCCCTTCTCCTCCCTTTCCCTTCTTCCTCCCCAACGTCCACCCCTACCCGCTTTTGAACTTCTAAGTGTAAGATAGTTGGAGACCGAGTGGGGGGGGGGGGGGGGGGGGGGATGAAAAGCAGGCTGGGGGAGAGAGTAGGAAGGGGAGAGAGTAGGAGGGGCTTCTGTCTGATGCTCAGGAACGCGGCAGTGCCCAGTAGGCCTCCTATTGGCCAGAGGACAGAATAGGAAGTAGAATCACTCAGTAATGGTCCCGATGGATAGAGAGCTTTAAGCCCATTTAACCACCGAGCAAAAAACGGTTTTCAGGTTAACTCGATGCGTCCCTTTGGCTCAGTGTGTGGACCAGACCTTGCAGAAGGACGACGTCACACCGCTCTGGAAAAGTCACAGCGCTTGTACATTTGTCACTTTGATCCCCCCCCCCCCCCCCTCCACACACACACACGTTATGAAGAGCGCTGGCAGGTGCCCAGGGGCCGTTGATAATACCAGGATATGATCTCACACCAGCTTTTACATCTCGTATTGCAGACATCAAACGGTCTAAATAGGGCATCGCGGATCAAACGGGGCGAACGGTTTGAATAGCAGGGGTTTGGGTAAAAGCGGGGTGTTTGGGTAAAAGCGGGGGTTTGGATAAAGGAGATACTCTGCGGATACAAGCATTTCCTTTATCTCTAGCCTTTAGCAGAAGTCTTCAAGAGACCTCGGCAGCAGAACAACTCCCTCTACCCCTGGATGAAAGGGAATCTCATTTTAGGCCACTATCAAGTATGCTAAAAATCGAATGCCGAGTAACTGCCGAGTAATGCTGGAGGACTACAACTGTCAATCTTCTTGTCATTGTCGGTGCTTTGTTCAGTGAAGACAGTGTTGTGTGTGTGTGTGTGTGTGTGTGTGTGTGTGTGTGTGTGTGTGTGTGTGTGTGTGTGTGTGTGGTGTGTGTGTGTGTGTGTGTGTGTGTGTGTTACTGGTAGGCCTACACCGGTACCGATACAACAGTATTAGCTGCTAGCATGGTTTTAATACAGCACAGATGTGCTGCGCAATGACCTCATGAAGACTAGTGAGAGGAGATAGGACACACATGTTCTACACTATCTTCAGTTAGCCACCACTGTTTACCTCCGTCTCTCTCTCTCTCCCTCTCTCTCTCTCTTTCTGTCTCTCGCTCTGTCTCTGTCTGTCTCTCTGTCTGTCTGTCTGTCTCTGTCTCTGTCTGTGCCTCTCTCTGTCTGTGTCTCTCTCTAGTCTGAGAGCACCCTCTAGTGGCCATTATTCTGACATGCTGGGGGCAAAACTACCTTGATGATTGGAATGTGGCTTTCTGACTGCTAATATCTACTGCAGTGTCAGTTCTGTAACTAATTTCTACTGCAGTGTCAGTTCTGTAACTAACAATCACTGTCTGTTGTTTTTTTGCTTGCAGGCAAAGAGAGCTGTGCAGAGGGGTGCAACCGCCGTCATCTTCGACGTGTCTGAGAACCCGGACGCCATCGACCAGGTTTGTGTACAACTCAAAGTGCCCTTTTAGACGATGCCATTTAAGCCTTAATTGCCTCTCATATAATGTCTATCTCTCGCTCTCTGTCAAACAGACCAAGTGTCTTCATTGTGTCTTTAAAGTTGTATGATTAAAGCATATCCTACACTCCTGAATTTCAATGTTGTGCAACAACAAATACAAACCAAAGAATCTTCCCATCTTTGAGATATTTGTTGACGTGTATTAACCTGGTCCATACAGCGTTTTGTTCCACTGCTTAGAGCCACATGCTGTGTTGTTAGTTCAGAACATTGATATTCAGGTTCAGCTTTCACTAGACCGTGACTGTGCTGAGCTCATAATTACACAGGTAGCGATTAGCCGCCATTAGCTCATCAGACCTGACATGATCCTGTCCAACTCTGCCTGCTAAGCTGAAGCACAAACACACAACTTACAGAGAAGCTGCCTCCGTCTTCTATACTCTCCCTCTCCTGTCTCTCTCTCTCTCTCTCCCGCTCTACCTCTCTCCCTCTCTACCTCTCTGGCTCTCTCTCTCTCTCTCTCTCTCTCTCTCTCTCTCTCTCTCTCTCTCTCTCTCCCTCTCTCTCCCTCTCTCTACCTCTCTACCTCTCTGGCTCTCTCTCTCTCTCTCTCTCTCTCTCTCTCTCTCTCGCTCTACCTCTACCTCTACCTCTCTCGCTCTCTCTCGCTCTCTCTCCCACTTGTTTTCTCCCCGTCTGCCCCAGTCTCCGTGCCGCTGTGGCTGCCTCTCGTGTCTTTGTTGTTCTGAGATATAATACAGGAGTCTCTCTTCAGAGTGGCTTTGTCGCAAGAATTCTCCCGAGGTATTCATCTTCCCCAGGCCTGGACTTGTAAAACTTTTTCTCTCTCTCTGTCTCTCTCTCTCTCTCTCTCTCTCTCTGTCTCTGTCTCTCTCTTTCTCTCTCTCTCTCTGTCTCTCTGCCTCTCTGTCTTCCCCCCACCCCCCCCCACCCTGCGCCATGGGGTTGTAAAGCGCGTATAGCTGAGAGATAAAAGGGATTGCGTGGAGACCACATGAAAGGCAGCGCAGGGCGGCTGCCTTAAATTCCCCCAGAGGCTTTTCCAGTCAGGGTGGATCGGCAGAGACAGGACCCACAATGCCGAGGGGCAGGGAGGTCCCGGGTTTAGGACCCACAATGCTGAGGGACAAGGAGGTCCCGGGTTTAGGACCCACAATGCCGAGGGACAGGGAGGTCCCGGGTTTAGGACCCACAATGCCGAGGGGCAGGGAGGTCCCGGGTTTAGGACCCACAATGCCGAGGGGCAGGGAGGTCACGGGTTTAGGACCCACAATGCCGAGGGGCAGGGAGGTCCCTAGTTTAGGAACCACAATGCCGAGGGGCAGGGAGGTCCCGGGTTTAGGAACCACAATGCTGAGGTACAGGGAGGTCCCGGGTTTAGGACCCACAATGCCGAGGGGAAGTCCCGGGTTTAGGACCCACAATGCCAAGGGGCAGGGAGGTCCCGCGGCCAAAATGAGTTTCCTGGAGTTTACAACGTGCTTGACCTCCTTTTTTTTTGTCATATCTTATTTATTAGAGGGTCGGTCAGTACGGCGCTGTCATGTGAGCAAGTGATGGTACTTCTTATGTTCTTATGTTCATGTTTCACTCTCGCTCTCTCTCTCCCCCCATGCAGCTGAACCAGGTAGGGGAGGACCCTCTGAAGAGGCCTGTGGTCTACGTGAAGGGGAACGATGCCATGAAGCTGATGAACATCGTGAACAAGCAGAAAGTCGCCCGCGCTCGCATCCAGCACAGACCACCCAGGGTGAGACCCCACGCCGCCCTCACACAACCCATGACGTGTGTGTAACCAACACATGCTAGACACATGTAACGTGAATCTACACTAGCGAGACTAATAGGGTTGCGAGCCCCCCCGTCCTGTTAAAGCTCCATCTCTGTACCCGCTGACATAACAGTCATACACACAGCCTGTCCTATCTGTAGTTTACAACTAAGGTCTTGTGAATAAAGTTGTAAATGACATTACAGTATGAAATAAACCCGTTCTATAATATCGACAGTCTCTTTTTGGGCAGAATCACAAGCAAACTGAGATGAAAGCGATTATCTTTCTCAGAGGTAGAAACAGGCAAATAACCGGCAGTTACAAAGCTTTCACCTTCATTCAACTTTGAATATTTCTCATAATGAACAACGACAAATATGTGGACGTGTCTGAGGCGTGAAGGAGGTGCAACGCTGGCTTGTTTTTTTTTTTTATGTGTTGCTTTGAACTTTGTGCCAAGAGAGTTGTGCCAAGTTCTTATCTCAACTCCTGGCCTCTCGTCATCCAATACTTCCTGATGAAACCTTTTTGTTATTGACGTGACTCATCTGCTTATTTAGCAAGCCAAATTGTACGCTGATCACCCACACCAACGGTCCATTACATGTGTCACTTATATATTGATATATTTATATCATATACTGTCTCACAAGAGTGTCTGGTTCTGTTCTTTTCTTCCACAGCAGCCTACAGAGTATTTTGACATGGGCATCTTCCTGGCTTTCTTTGTGGTCGTGTCCTTGGTTTGCCTCATTCTGCTCATTAAGATCAAACTGAAACAAAGGAGAAGCCAGGTACCCACGCACGCATGCAAGCACACACACACACACACACTCTCTCCCTCCTGGTTCACACTACCATGTTCACTGTGGGACATTTAGAGGAAGTAGAGGGTCTGGAAACCCACTGATTGACTTGTCTCCTTGAGGGGTCTGCAGCGCAATATTATGGATGAAGAGGTTAGCTGTTGGTTATGGTCAGCTGTTGGTTATGGTTAGCTGTTGGTTATGTGTGTACCTGTGTGTGCGTGTAGTATATGCATAATGCATAGGCATGTTTAGGAATGACTGAATTCAACATGAAAATCTTGTTTACAAATTAGGGTTGTGTTTGTTGAATGTCATCTAATGAGCCTGTTTCAATGCTTCCCAACCTTGGGCTGGTGTTAAAGGTGTTGTAAAGCTCCCATACATACGGAGAGACTCTTACTATTAACTATTTTTAACTACTAATAACTACTATTAACTACTTTTAACTTCTATTAACTACTTAGTGTGGCATTCACTGGAACAATTGATATTACCAAAGGATTTTTAGACATAATAAAAGTAGTGTTCTAATCCCTCTTCTCTCTCCCCTTCTCTCTCATCTCCTCTCCTCTTCTCTCCTCTCATCTTCTCTCTCTCCTCTCCTCTCCTCTTCTCTCTTCTCTCTCCTCTCCTCTTCCCTCTCCCCTTCTCTCTCCTCTCCTCTCCTCTTCTGTCTCCTCTCCTCTCCTGTCCTCCTCTCGCTCCGCTTCTCTCTTCTACTCGCCTCGTCTCTCGTCGTCTCTCCTCCAGAGCTCTCTGAACAGAATGGCCATCCAGGCTCTGGAGAAGATGGAGACACGCAAGTTCAAGGCCAAGGTGAAGGGTGAGCGAGAGAGCAGCTGCGGGGTGTCTGATTGGCTGAGCAGTAGCTCCACCTCCGACTGTGCCATCTGCCTGGAGAAGTACACGGACGGAGAGGTGAGACGGACCTTTTACACAAAGGCTCATTTCAATGCTCCCAGCAATCTGATTGGTCGAATGGACCCACACTTCGTGTGCCGACACTGCCCGTAGTAGATTTATCGGTTGCTATGGCAACTGCTTTAGCAACCAAGAGAATAGGTGGATGTGTTACCCTTGAGGATACGCTACGTAGGCTTCGTCGGGCGATGCGGCCGCGTACATGAAGTGTGTTAATACTAGTACCTCGTAAGGTGAACCGCATACCTCGTAGTGTGTACTGCTTACCTCGGAGCGTGTACTGCTTACCTCGGAGCGTGTACTGCTTACCTCGGAGCGTGTACTGCTTACCTCGGAGCGTGTACTGCTTACCTCGGAGCGTGTACTGCGTACCTCGGAGCGTGTACTGCTTTACCTCGGAGCATGTACTGCGTACCTCATAACGTGTACCGTGTACCTCGTAGCGTGTACTGTGTACCTCGGAGCGTGCACTGTGTACCTCGGAGCGTAGCGTGTATTTTTGATCCTCCCATATGGTATGATGAGATGAGGCATGAGCTCTCCATGTCAAGTTTTTCCAGCTTTGACTCGCTCGGTGTTCCCAAAACATTACAGCGTTTGTTTGTATGATTTAGTCTTTTGTGGACAATAGAGCTGGAAGTCCTCTGATGTGCTCTGGGGGGGAGACTGCAGTCCTGTAACTATTCTATAACATTCCTGCCGTATTTAAGATGTAGTCTGTCGGTCTTTCAGTGCACCTGGGGTACTACGCTACCCACCATGCACTGGGCTGTGATTGGGCTTCCTGCCTAGGGGGGGGTACCCCCCCCTCCCCTCCTTTTAATTCTCCACGGACTCATCATCAAAATATGTACACAAGACTTTTAAATTTTGGCTCCCGGAGGAGTCTGCGTAACTGGGCTGCTCCTCCACAACATCCAGGAATGTCGGGGGTACAGACCCCTAATGTCCGGGGGGGGACAGACCCCTAATGTCCGGGCGGGGGGGCAGACCCCTAATGTTCGGGGGGTGGGGGTTCAGACCCTTAATGTTCGGGGGGTGGGGTGGGGAGGAGGTTCAGACCCATAACGTTCAGGGAGCGGGGGGGCGGACGTTTTTTTTTTTGCTGTGGCTTCGTGTGTCTGTCTACGAGGAGGGGGCCGGGAGGGGGGGGGGGGGGGACTGGGAGTCTGTGGCGCCAGGATTGCACACAGGAAGTGGAGATATAAAAGGCTGAATGGCATCAAAGCGATTCTTCAGCGGTGAACTGAGCAACACAAGCGCGTGGAAAAGAGCCCGGCGATGAGTCACAAGGAGGAGCAGGAGAGTAAGGACAGAAGAGGGAGAAACAGCCCTGGCATGAATACGGTGGTTCACATTCATAAAGGCCCTTCTGTTGTGTCGGGAGGACCCCAATGTCAGGGCTCGGATGTGAATGCATTCTCTTCATACCAGCCGTCAGGTGTATGCTGGGTTATTTGTTTTGCATTGAAAAGATGAGAAGCGTTGTGTAAAAAGTTCAGTGCATATTGTTTTTGTCAAGGGATTAGCAGGACTATGCCGCAGTGGAGAAGTTAGTGAGGTCGGGGTTTCTGTAGTGCTTTGCTGCCACCTGGTGTATATGGGTGGAAATGTAGCTGAAATACAACCTACGTCCATTCGGCATACATTTTAGTGACGTTTTCACAAACCTTTATTCCATTATTTCATCTCTATAAGCCGTTCTGCAAATGGCTTCTCGTCTGCTATTCATAGATGTAGAGCTACATTCTGTCCTCCCACCCCCTTCTTGTTACTCTCCGTGAACCTCTGCATGTTTTCTGCCGCGTTAATCCAATCATGTTGCCGCAATGGAAAAGGGGAACGCTTAGCCTTTTCTTTTCTACTTGAAAGGCAGGTTTTCTATCGGTATGAGTGGCATTTCCTCAACCTTGTTTTTGTTTTGTCTGTGTTTCTCAGGAGCTGCGAGTCATCCCCTGCGCTCACCGCTTCCACAAGAAGTGTGTGGACCCCTGGCTGCTGCAGCACCACACCTGCCCGCACTGCCGCCACAACATCATCGGTGAGGTCCGATCTCTCGGATGCCCGAAGCCCTCTAAAGAGTTGTACAACTGGAAAAGTTCTCGATGTGTGGTGAACATTTAAAGCCCCACACTAGTGTTGGCAGGCATCTCCTGGGCCGCTTCATATTAAAAACAGTTATTACATGGCTTTGTTGAATACTCGTTTCTGATTGGTCAATTACGGCATTCTACAGTTTTTTTGAATAGCAGACCACTGCTGTGGACGCTATTTCTTCTTTTTTTTTAGCGGAAGCAATACAATTCATCAATAAAAATCCTTTTTTGTTATATTTTGTGTCAAATTACTAAATTCTTAAGTAAGGAGTCATGTGATAAGCGGGATAATGTGTGGTCATTATTGTGAAATAAACCCTGACAGAGTTTGCAGGACCCAGACCTGTAATGGCTCGCTGTACATTATCCCTTACTTGCATGTTTCTTCTATTATCTAAAGAAAGTTAGAAGAAAACCAACACCTGTTCATTCTCCTTCCTCTCACAGAACAAAAGAAGGGGAACCCAGGCCCAGTGTGCATGGACCCAGCCGGCTCTGCCCATAGCCGGCAGCAGAGGGTGGTTCTGCCTGTCCACTACCCCGGCAGGGTGCACCGCGCCGGGCCACTGACCGCCTACCCCACCCGCACCACCATGGACCCCCACGGTAACCCCATCACCGTACTGACCGTGGACCAGCATCCGGACCCCCAGGGTCTCTACCCGGCCCAGTCCGCCTCCGCAGCCTTCCTCCGGGGCTACCACCCCACCTTGCACCTGGACCACGCGCTCGGCCCCCCCTCACCGCTGTGGGCTGGAGCACCGCGGCCCACCCGCCCACCACACGGCCTTCAAGAGACCCAAGTTCCACGGCGGCCGCAGCTTCTCGCAGTACGAAACCATGTATCAGCATTATTACTTCCAGGGCCTGACGTTCCCCCAGCCGCCACACGGGGCCCAGGGACCGGCAACGGCGGGGCCCCACAAGGGCCACCACGGCAGGGCCTTCCAGCAGGGCTTGCTGTACCCGACGGTGATGCACACGGGGGTGCCGGCCTCCGGCTCGCGGATGGCGGAGACGGGGAGCGCGTCGGGCCTCGGCTGTTACCACGGCCAGCGCTCGGTGTGCAGCGGCTACCTGGCAGATGGCCCCGGCAGCGACAGCAGCAGCAGCAGCTCGGCCCGCTGCCACTGCTCCTCCAGCGACTCCATGCTGGACTGCACCGAGGTCAGCAACCAGGGTGTGTACGGCAGCTGCTCCACCTTCCGCAGCTCCCTGAGCAGCGACTACGACCCCTACGTCTACCGCAGCAAGAGCCCCTGCAGGACCTCGGCGGGGGAGGCGGGCGCAGCCGACGACTCGCTCGGCCCCGCCCCCTCGGGACGCGAGTGCCCAGCCCAGCCCGCCGGGGCACTGGGCAGCGGCGGCGGGGACCGTGTCTCCGGGTGCAGCCTGGAGGCCGACTACAGCAGCCGTTCGTCGTTGGAGCCCCGGGAGAACGGCGGCGGTGGGGGGGCTACCTCGGCGGGGGTCCCGGCCTGTGGAGTGGACCGGGGGAGCCGGGCTCTGGAGGAGTCGGGGGACCCGGGACCCGGGGCCTGTAGCTGCTGCTTTGAGGGGCTCCCTCCCAACGTGGAGCGCAAGGCTCTAGACCGAGGGGGGCAGCTGGGCGGCCCGGGACGGGGCTGCCGCATGGGGGCGGAGTTTCAGAGCGCCCCCCTGAAGAACTGTTTTGCCCCCGAGCACATGTGCCCCCCCTCGGAGCAGGTGGGCTACGACGGCGTGCCTTGCTGCTTCTACAAGGAGATGAAGGTGCACCGGGTGGCGCGCTACGCGGAGGACTACACGGTGAGCGTGCAGTATGCACATGCGGACTCGGACGCTTGCTCTGGGCAGGGATGCTGTGAACTCAGCCAGAGAATACCCATAATTCCCGAGGACACAGACTGTGAGTTGGGCACAGCAACAGAGACCCAGAGAAGCCTCTTGCCGGCCAACGGGACAATGGAGGCGGAGGAGGAGTCAGGGAGGCTGAAGGAGGACGGGAGGCAGGGTACCTTTCTTCAGGACACTTCATAGGTTAGGCGTTCCCACAAGGGGAAGAGATGAGGGCCCTGTTCCAACCCCAGCGCTCCGCAAGCCACAATGAATCGGGAAGCAGTACTTTTACAAGCAAAGGGGGACTATAAGTATAGAACATTTTATCTTTTATCGTCGATGGTACAGTGCCGGCCAGCCGGTCAGTCAGTCGGTCAAACTAAAGCCCTCAGTTGCCTTGCGCTAGCCTTTTTTGCAAAACTCTGAATGTTAGCATCTTCGATAGTTTAACATTTCTACTGAAAATGATGGTTTGCAGATGCACAGTTTATTCAGTTCAGTCCTGTGGCTACAAACGTCTCCAGACATGGAGGGGCTGGTACTATAGGCCTCGCTGGAGCCTCGTAACACAGCCTGGAGCAGCGTGGATACAAGGGTTAGGTCATCCCATAATGTTAACAAGGGTTAGGCCATCCCATAGTGTTAACAAGGGTTAGGCCGTCCCATAATGTTAACAAGGGTTAGGCCATCCCATAATGTTAACAAGGGTTAGGCCATCCCATAGTGTTAACAAGGGTTAGGCCATCCCATAATGTTAACAAGGGTTAGGCCATCCCATAGTGTTAACAAGGGTTAGGCCATCCCATAGTGTTAACAAGGGTTAGGCCATCCCATAATGTTAACAAGGGTTAGGCCATCCCATAGTGTTAACAAGGGTTAGGCCATCCCATAATGTTAACAAGGGTTAGGCCATCCCATAGTGTTAACAAGGGTTAGGCCATCCCATAATGTTAACAAGGGTTAGGCCGTCCCATAATGTTAACAACGGTTAGGCTATCCCGTGATGTTAACCTGGGTGAGGCCATCACATAATATTAACAAGGGTTAGGCTATCCCATAATGTTAACAAGGGTTAGGCCATTTCATAATGGGGGCCGTAACCAGGTTTTTATTTGTATGCTTGTCAACTGGAATCAAGCCTCCATTTATTGTGCAACTGGTTTGATTCAGATCCTTTATTTGTCTTCTTCTTCTATGCTCTTAATGATTGTCACCTAATCATTTGCATGTACTGTATGTGTCTGTCATGTGTGTGTACATGAACACTGTTGCCTAAAATGCTTCAACAAAACCACAAACTCCAGTAGAAACGGTTGTACGGACGTAGCTTTACCAAAACTCAAAGACATGGTCGACTTTTTCTTTCATTCTTGTATGTCTTTATAAGGGTTAGGGAAAAGCCTGCGATGTTTGATACATTTGTTCAGAACAGGTGTTCTCTCTTGAGAAAAGGATAGAGCTAGATAGACTAATAATTAAAAACAAAAAAGCATAGAAATGTACATGCATAAACAACGCTGGTCTCAGTACTGTGTGACACGGCATACCTTCAGGTGAATGCGTTCCATTTCTATCCAGTGGTGGCCTACTCGTGGACAGACATGCCAGTGCAACACATAAGCCTTATGCTATCGTAGCGTCCCTCCAGACTCCTGAGGACAGGTGCGGTGGGACAGAAGACGGTGCGGTGGGACAGAAGACGGTGCGGTCAGACAGAAGACGGTGCGGTGGGACAGAAGACGGTGCGGTGGGACAGAAGACGGTGCGGTCAGACAGAAGACGGTGCGGTCAGACAGAAGACGGTGCGGTGGGACAGAAGACGGTGCGGTGGGACAGAAGGCCGTGCAGTCAGAAAGAAGGCCATGCAGTCTGACAGAATACAGTGCGGTCAGACAGAAGACGGTTGGGGAAATGCAGTTTCTTGGGGGTGATTGGAGTTCTTTGAAAGAAAAATGTGGAGTGTAGCCCTTACATTTTTTGTATTCACTGTCGCTTATCAAAATGCCCTCCACAAAGGATGCTCCTGTTTATGTTCGGTTCTTAAGGTTATTGTGCGTTCAAAAGGCTCTTATGGTTCTTGTTCGTTTCAAAAATGTATGTTCGGTTCTTAAAGTTCTTGTGCATTTCAAATGGCTCTTAAGGTTCTTGTGCGTTTTAAAAGTTAATGTTCGGTTCTTTAGGTTCTTGCGCGTTTCAAAAGTTTATGTTCGGTTCTTAAGGTTCTTGTGTGTTTCAAAAGGCTCTTTAGGTTCTTGTGTGTTAAAAAAGGCCAAAGGAAAGGATCAGGAAGACTCATAATTCATAAGGGTTCCTTTTTTGTACTGTGATTTTTTTTTTTTATTCGCTATTGCAGTTACACATACCACAGTGTATCCATATCATACAGTACACAATACAAGCTGTCGATATCAACACTCTACTTTATACAGACCTGTTTGTCCTGCAGACTGTTTTGATACTGTTTCTATGAAATGTACTCATTCTCTTGACAGAAGCAAACCTCCTGAAATAACACTATTTATACGTTAACCCAGTGCTGTAATCAAGTGAGAATCTAATCTTGCCTTTTGCATAGAGGTGTGTGTACCTACTGCAGATATAACATTTTGGGGTACTTGAGTCACTATTTAATTTTTTTTTTTGGTTATCGTTTCTAG
This sequence comes from Merluccius polli, assembly GCA_030340625.1. Classification (NCBI taxonomy): domain Eukaryota; kingdom Metazoa; phylum Chordata; class Actinopteri; order Gadiformes; family Merlucciidae; genus Merluccius; species Merluccius polli. Next base: position 29,377 of record JAOPHQ010002698.1, on the reverse strand, counting down.
CACTTAAGAAGATTAAAATGTGTACAAAAATTAATATTTTTTAATTTTTTTAAGAATATAATTATTTTCCGTCATTACCATTACAAATGTTATAAAAGGCTAGAAATCCATCTGTATATTTCTGTACCTGTATAGCAACACATTTCATAAATGGAAATATGTTCTCCGAATATTTATTTACTAATATATTTATCTTTAAGCCATGTCTTATGTTCAGAGTGTATGAACGTTTTGGAGTTATTGGTTGCTTTTTATTTTGAGGAAAATCACTAACATGAGACTTTGTATATACATGGTAATTGCACACAAGACAATTAAATTTCTATGACCAAAAAACTGATTTTAAAACTTTAGTATGATACAGTTTTGTAATTAAAGTGTTCAAAGATCTGTAAAATATACAGTTTTATTCAAGTAAAACTCAAGTTGTTGTGTGTTTTCTTCAATAGCATGCATTGACCATTTAGATCTAGTTTTAGTTTAGAACAAGAACTAGTTCTAGAACATCCCAATAGGAGGTTTTCAATCGTAGGATCTGAAGTTCCATAAAAAAAGTTCAAGCGGCCATCTTGGTACTTCTTGGTACTTCTTGGAGAGAATAAGATGGAGAGCATAAAAATCGAGAGAGTGATAGAAAAAAAGATGGAGAGAATAAAAAATCGAAAAAAAGAGATAGAAAAAAAAGATGGAGAGAATAAAAAATCGAAAAAAGAGTGATAGAAAAAAAGATGGAGAGAACAAAAAATCGAAAAAAGTGATAGAAAAAAAAGATGGAGAATAAAAAATCGAAAAAAGAGTGATAGAAAAAAAGATGGAGAGAATAAAAAATCGAAAAAGAGTGGTAGAAAAAAAGATGGAGAGAATAAAAAATCGAAAAAAAGAGTGATAGAAAAAAAAGATGGAGAATAAAAAATCGAAAAAAGAGTGATAGAAAAAAAAGATGGAGAACAAAAAATCGAAAAAAGAGTAATAGAAAAAAAAGATGGAGAATAAAAAATCGAAAAAAGAGTGATAGAAAAAAAGATGGACAGAATAAAAAATCGAAAAAAGAGTGATAGAAAAAAAAGATGGAGAGAATAAAACATCGAAAAAAAGAGTGATAGAAAAAAAGATGGAGAGAATAAAAAATCGAAAATAGTGATAGAAAAAAAGATGGAGAGAATAAAAAATCGAAAAAAAGAGTGATAGAACAAAAAAATCGAAGAGTGATAGAAAAAAAGATGGAGAGAATAAAACGAAAAAAAGAGTGATAGAAAAAAAGATGGAGAGAATAAAAAATCGAAAAAAAGAGTGATAGAAAAAAAAGATGGAGAATAAAAAATCGAAAAAAGAGTGATAGAAAAAAAAGATGGAGAACAAAAAATCGAAAAAAGAGTGATAGAAAAAAAGATGGAGAATAAAAAATCGAAAAAAGAGTGATAGAAAAAAAGATGGAGAGAATAAAAAATCGAAAAATCGAAAGAGTGGTAGAAAAAAAAGATGGAGAGAATAAAACATCGAAAAAAGAGAAAAAAGATGGAGAGAATAAAAAATGGAAAAAAGAGTGATAGAAAAAAGATGGAGAGAATAAAAAATGGAAAAAAAGAGTAATAGAGAATAAAAAATCGAAAAAAGAGTGATAGAAAAAAAGATGGAGAGAATAAAAAATCGAGACAAAACTGATAGAAAAAAAGATGGAGAGAATAAAAAATCGAAAAAAGAGTGATAGAAAAAAAAGATGGAGAGAATAAAACATCGAAAAAAAGAGTGATAGAAAAAAAGATGGAGAATAAAAAATCGAAAAAAAGAGTGATAGAAAAAAAGATGGAGAATAAAAACTCGAAAAAAAGAGTGATAGAACAAAAAAAATCGAAGAGTGATAGAAAAAAAGATGGAGAGAATAAAACGAAAAAAAGAGTGATAGAAAAAAAGATGGAGAGAATAAAAAATCGAAAAAAGAGTGATAGAAAAAAAAGATGGAGAGAACAAAAAATCGAAAAAAGAGTGATAGAAAAAAAAGATGGAGAATAAAAAATCGAAAAAAGAGTGATAGAAAAAAAGATGGAGAGAATAAAAAATCGAAAAATCGAAAGAGTGGTAGAAAAAAAGATGGAGAGAATAAAAAATCGAAAGAAGAGTGATAGAAAAAAAGATGGACAGAATAAAAAATCGAAAAAAAGAGTGATAGAAAAAAAGATGGACAGAATAAAAAATCGAAAAAAAGAGTGATAGAAAAAAAGATGGAGAATAAAAAATCAAAAAAAAGTGATAGAAAAAGAGGGCAAAAAAGATGGAGAGAATAAAAAAATCAAAAAAAAGAGTGATAGAAAAGAGGGCAAAAAAGATGGAGAGAATAAAAAAACAAGAAAAAAGAGTGATAGAAAAAAAGATGGAGAGAACAAAAAATCAAAAAAATCGAGAAAAAGAGGGCAAAAAAGACCCTAACCCACAACCTAACCCTAAACCACACCCTAACCTTAACCCTAAACCTACCCCCCCCCCCGGTCAACAATCGCGCAGCCCCCTCCCCCGTCAACAATCGCGCAGCAGCACCCCCCCCCCCCCCCCCCCCCCCCGTCAACAATCGTGCAGCACTTCCACCCCCCCCCCCCCCCCCCAAAAGTGTCCAGGGGCCCCGGGGGATACTGATCTATGCTATGTTCGCCTTAGGCCCCCAAATTGCTAGGTCCGCCACTGCCTAAACCACAACTTAACCCGAAACCTAACCAGAAACCACAACCTAACCCTAAACCTAACCCTAACCCTAAACCACACCCTAACCCTTACCCTAACCTAACCCTAACCCTAAAACCATACCCTAACACTAACCCTAAACCAAAACCTAACCCCAACCCTAACCCTAACCACAACCTAACCCTAACCCCAACCCTAACCCTAAACCACAACCTAACCCTAAACCAAACCCTAACTCTAACCCTAACCCTACCCTAACCCCAACCCTAACCCTAAACCACAACATATCCCTAACCCCAACCCTAAACCTAACCCTAAACCAAAACCTAACCCTAGCCCTAACCCAAAACCTTACCCTAACCCTAAACCACAACCTAACCCTTAAACCTAACCCTAACCATAAACCACAACCTAACCCTAAACCTAAACCACACCCTAACACTAACCCTAACCCTAAACCTAACCCTAACCCCAACCCTAGCCATATTAACCCCAAACCTAACCCCAACCCCAACCCTAACCCTAAACCTAACCCTAAATTTAACCCCAACCCTAACCCCAACCCTAACCCCAACCCCAACCTCAACCCTAACCCTAAACCACAACCTAACCCTAAACCTAACCCTAAAACCATACCCTAACCCTAAACCTAACCCTAACCATAAACCACAACCTAACCCTAACCCTAATATGAAACCCATTAACATTAGGGTAAGTGGTAGTTAGTTTTTCTTTAATAAAGTTTTTTCTGAAGGTCGTAAAGACTCAGAGCCGATGTCTGCCTGATGGTTTATGGGGAAGCCGAACACGCCAGTCTTGGTCCTGAGTCATTGCGACCTTCCTTTCTGAAACCCTAACCCTAATATCAAACCAGGGGCGGTTCTAGGATCAGACCTTTGGGTTGGCTCAGAGGGGCTGTGAGGGAAAGAGAAATCACGTATGTGAGAGAATCATGCTGGCAACAGGCCCAGGTAGGCCAATTAGGCCTACTTCTACTTCTGTATTAATTAGGACATATCTCGGGTTCTATTTAGAGTACAAAAATAATATTGGTATTGTTGGAAAGGTAAAAATGTCGTCTTCGTTGGGGGGGCTGAGATTGAATTTGGGGAGGCTGAAGCCCCCCCAAAAACGGCCTAAAACCGCCACTGGCCGGGACAATGAGATATAAGAAGAGGGCTCTTGGGGACGCCAGTGATTATTTCTACGTCACCTGAATTGTAATGTCAAATACAAGTGCGACATTGTGGCACAGGGGAGAGAATTGCGTGTGATCTGCACAGGAGTCCCAGTTTCAAGTCCCAGTGAGGGAGTGTGCTGTGGTGTCATTTTATTTCTACACGAATTGTAATGTCAAATACAAGTGCGACTTCCTAGTACACCACAGTGGGCGTCCAGGTGGTGCAAAGCAGAGCGCTGCAGGATATCAGATCTGTAGACCATGGTTCGAGTCCCGGCAAGGGACATCTATGTGGTTTCCTCTTGTGTATTGTGATGTCAAATACAAGTGCGACTTCCTAGTGCATCTCAGTGGGCGTCCAGGTGGCGCAATGCAGAGCGCTGCAGTTTATCAGATCTGTAGATCAGGGTTTGAGTCCCGGCAAGGGACATCTACATGGTTTCCTCTAGTGTATTGTGATCAAGTGCAACTTCCTGACAGGTCATAGTCGGGTGGCATGATGGAGGGAGCTGTGGTCTACTGACCTGGTATTGTATCCTGGTAGTTGGGCTCTCCCTGTTCCACAGGGGTAGAGGGGGTTATAAGAAGGGCTCTTGGGGATGCCAGTGATTGACAGAGGGTGGTTTGAGACAGTATGAAACTCCTGTAGATGTCCCCAACTGCTGTGGTAGTACCACGGCAGTTGGGGACACCTACTTGCACAACTGTTACTTTACCTTTGAACTAGAGTCAGTGTCCCAATGAACAAGATGTTGGAGCCCTCTGTCAATCACTGGCATCCCCAAGAGCCCTTCTTATACCCCCCTCCACCCCTGGGGAATGGGGAGAGGCCAACTACCAGGATACAATACCAGGGGCCTCATGTACAAAGCTTGCTTACGCACAAAAAAGCTGCGTAAGCCACTTCTCACGCAAACGTTCGGATGTACAAAGACTGACTTGACGTGAAAAAGTGCGGTTCGCCACGCAAACTAAATGCCTTGCTTACGCACATTTCTGCTGCATTTTGTCAGTTGGCGGCACATAGAGGCAATGCAGCGCAACAACATTAGGCTACGCGATCACGAGTCATGAAGTAATATTGCAGTATGGGGCTAGTAAAAAGTGGATTTGTACGTCGGGCTGCACTTCAATCATGCGTTATTGTTGTCGAGAGGCATAATGTGACACTGTTGTAGATATTAGGCTAAACTTAAACAGACACATAAAATTAAATTGTCAATATTGGAATTAAAAGTAAATTAAAAGGAAGCCCAAGCTATATTATTTTCAGTGACGACTTGTTTATTAAACGTTACATATTTTCAGGGCCACGCCTAATGGGCCTGGCCTAATGGATCTCTCTCCGCGCATTTGTCGTGAAATTCTTGACTGCAATATCATTATGTGATGTTGCGTGGAGTAAGTACAAGCCATTGTTACTTAAAATCAATCCATCAATGAACCAGTCGGACAATTTCTAATTATGTACATTATTGACACCTTGGGTGTATGGGGACAACCTATCGTCAGCATGCATCCAAATTAATGAGAATATAAAAGCACGCGCAAAATGTTGCAATAATCGAGAGGTTGACAATGGCAGTCTTGGCCTTGTTAGAAGATATTGCGAATGGTCGCATTCGAAATGAACGGGTGTCACGATGATGACTCCCAGCAAGCCAAATGACGTCAGGTTGACGTCGTCTTGACGTCATTTTGTGACGTTCCGGACTAGGCCAAATTGGCAATGTTTTGGACGTCATAACCAAGACGTCAAGTCGACGGCTTTTTAATGACCCTAAGCCGACCACATACCCGTCCAGTTCATGTCGTCGAGAGGACGTCTTGACCGTGTCCTGGAAATGACGTCCAAATGTCCCCCGATTCACTTATCAATTAAAGCAGCCAACATGTGATTGCAAATAGACATTGCCTTTACAAGATGGTGTTTATAAAAAAGTATATTTTGAAGACACAAATCAAACACCAAACGTATTAAAACAGAACACTTTATTTTGTATAAATTAACAATAAGAATCTGGACAAACTAAAAACACTGACATTAGAACCGTATTGAAATATTAACTTTTAAAAAATATATTGAAACAAGAAATGAACAACAACTTTTCACTTGGCATTATGCAAAGGCGGGCTTCGTCTTCTAACCCCCTCCACCAGACCTCCCGGGTGCGCACGTGTTTCAGGTAATCTGCCGCACGGCACTGATGGCAGTTTCGGTCGCTGTTCTGTCCCATCGTTTGACAGCGTCTGTAATACAAAATCAATCAGACTCTCAGACTTTGAAAACATACATATCTCGGGCTCATACAAAGTTGAGCCCGAGAGGGACCCAATTTGACCTGCAATAATTCCTCCCGGCTCTAACGTTATACCGAGTGCGCTGAAATGCTGTTAGCAGCTAGCAGCTAGTTGAGAAAATACGATAGTTCGCGTGTAGCAGCTAGGTTTGATTCAACAAAAGAAAAACACCAACATTTAGGAACATGCAGCCTCTCTACGTACGGTGTGCCTGGCAGTGACAGTATTTTACTACAACCAAACTCCGAGAACATGAAAAGGTTACTTACTTTACGTGCTAACACGCTTCCACCGCTGCGTCCTGACCTGTTCTGGTGCGCGTGCGTGTTGGACAAATGCGTCACGTGCTGGGTCGTAGGTAGATCAGGTCACGCCCACTTTCTTATACGTCGGCCTATATCATTTTTGGATGGTTGTTTGTCTATTCATTGTGTCTATGTATGTGTGTGTCTGTGTATAAAATAAAAATAAAACATTTAAATAAACGCAAAAAAGGTTTTGGATGCCTGAGAGCCCGATTTGGTCGTGATGACGTCCAATCACAACTAGTCCGATCAGGCCGAGAATATGACCATATCACAACATTTACTTGTGCGCGGACGGACAAGTACGTTCAAGAGAGCCCAGTGGGGTCGTGATCAGACTTTACTTCTCGTTTGTGCGTAAGTAATTGGTTGTGATATGGTCATATTCTGGGCCTGATCGGACTAGTTGTGATTGGACGTCATCACGACCTAATTGGGCTCTCTCGGACACGTCCGGGTCCGTCCGTGTTTGCTGGGTTATCAGCCGATTCAGATTTCCAAAAGCTATATCCTCTTGGAAATCTGTACTGAGTTGGGCCCGGGTTTGGAGAGGCAGACGGCGAGGAGTCGCGCATTGCCAGTTCCAATACAAGTCCTGACTACGCTTGGTTTTCTAGCAACAGGATCATTCCAGAGGGAATTGGCTGACCGGTCAGGAATGAGTCAGGGCTCTGAGCCGCGCCATTGCGGCTGTTTTAAACGGGATCATCCGCATCTCAGCCAGGTATATACGGTTTCCATATGATGCAGTAAACCAAGCACACATCAAAGCGCAATTTGCAGAGATCGCCGGTTTTCCCAATGTAACCGGAGCGATCGACTGCACTGCACACACATTGCAATAAAGGCGCCATCTGAAGGGGAATATGCGTACGTGAATAGGAAACACTTTCATTCCTTAAACGTGCAAATAATCTGTGATGCCGCCTTACGAATATCGTGGCAAGGTGGCCTGGGTCAACCCATGATTCATTCGTCTTGACTAACAGCTCGGTTGGGAATAGGTTGGAGCCTGGCAGTGTGTGATGGGTGGCTAATTGGTAAAACACTTTAAAGCGAATTGACTTAAATCTATGTTGGGTAGCCTATGCTGTAATTGTACCAATTCCCCCTTACGACCATGACTGTTAACCCCCCTCGCCAACCCACTGACTGTCCGAGAGTAGAGATATAACAATATCCATGCACGCAGTCGGTCAGTCGTGGAAAGAGCGATAGCAGCTCAAAAGCCGGTGGCGCTGCCTTGACCGGAGCGGGGGGATGCTGCTCTATCACCCTGAAAAGGTGTGCCGCATTGTGCAGGCATGTGGGGTTCTGCACAATATTGCGCACAGGCACGGCGTGCCATTACACGAGGTAATGGCCCTCCCAGACGATCCAGACCCCGGACCAAACAATGCGCAGCCCAATGCAGAAGCCATTCGAACTCGGCAGCAGTTAGCAAGAATATACAAAAGGTAAACGGAGACAACATTCATTTTTAACTAGTTATTTTAATGTTTCATTAATGTCTTTTAAGGCCCCAGTTATTTGTTGCAGGTTGGAATTAATATCATTAATGCCCTTGATTCTCTTCCTTTCTCCATTATCTCCTTTCTCCTCCTAACAAGCGCACTACTGCAGGCCTATTTATACTAATTAGCATATTAAATGAGGGAGGAGACAGGGCGGAGAGTCGGGCTCGTGCATGTGCGCTCAATTTCACGTCAATTGGGATGTACAAAGAGAATCTGCGCGAAATTGTGCTTACGCAAGGATTGATACATCCGGATTTATTTGTGCGCAGCAGCTTTCCAGATTTTGGCGTCCGCAAAGTTTTAGTAAGAAATCCACGCAAGTCTTAGTACATGAGGCCCCAGGTCAGTAGACCACAGCTCTTTCCATCATGCCACCCAACTATGCCCTGTAGGGAAGTTGCACTTGTATTTGATCACATTAGGAAACCACGCAGATGTCCTTTGCCGGGACTCAAACCCTGGTCTACAGATCTGATAACTTGCAGCACTCTGCACTGCGCCACCTGGACGCCCGCTGTGCTGTACTAGGAAGTTGCACTTGTATTTGACATCACAATACACAAGAGGAAACCACTGAGATGTCCCTTGCCGGGACTCGAACCATGGTCTACAGATCTGATAAACTGCTGCTCTCTGCAGTGCACCACCTGGACGCCCACTGTGATGTGCTGGAAAGTCGCACTTGTATTTGACATTACAATTCATGTAGAAATAAGATGACACCACAGCAAAATGGGGCTCCTTTGCAGATGACACACAATTCTCTCCCCTGCACCACAATGTCACTTGAATTTGAAATTACAATTCAGGTGATGTAGAAATTAGACAATCCCAGCGTGATCTCCCTTGCCAGGACTTGAACCCCCGCTCCCCAGAGCTCATAGTGCATGGCTCCCTCCATTGCGCCAACAAGTCCCCCGTTGTGAGATGGACAGAATTTGCACGTGTACTTCACAATTCACGTCACATAGAAATAAGACGGCGCCACAGAGATCTCCCTCACCGGGCCTTGAACCCAGATCGAGCTGACAACCCACGACTCTAGCCTCCGGAAGTTACACTTTACATTACAATTCACGCCAGGACTTGCGTCTCTTCGCTGTACCACCACCTTCTTAAGACAATGTGATCAAATATCAAGGACACACAAGTTTGACAGCAGAGACTGGGGGGGGGGGTTGCACATTAATGACACACCAGGGGCGGTTCTAGGATCAGACCTTTGGGGGGGCTCAGAGGGGCTGTGAGGGAAAGAGAAATCATGTATGTGAGAGAATCATGCTGGCAACAGGCCCAAGTAGGCCAATCAGGCCTACTTCTACATCTGTATTAATTAGGACATATCTCGGGTTCTATTTGGAGTACAAAAATAATATTGGTATTGTTGGAAAGGTAAAAATGTCCTGGGGGGGGATGAGAATGAATTTGGGGAGGCTGAAGCCCCGCCAAAAACGGCCTGAAACCGCTACTGTATCAAACCCATTAACATTAGGGTAAGTGGTAGTTAGTTTTTCTTCAATAACTTTTTTCTGAAGGTCGTAAAGACTCAGAGCCGATGTCTGCCCCATGGTTTATGGGGAAGCCGAACACGCCAGTCTTGGTCCTGAGTCATTGCGACCTTCCGTTCTGAAACCCTAACCCTAATATCAAACCTTAACCCTAATATCAAAACCATTAACATTAGGGTAAGTGGTAGTTAGTTTTCCTTTAGTAACTTTTTTTCTGAAGGTCGTAAAGACTCAGAGCCGATGTCTGCCCCATGGTTCATGGGGAAGCCGAACACGCCAGTCTTGGTCCTGAGTCATTGCGACCTTCCGTTCTGAAACCCTAACCCTAATATGAAACCCTAACCATAATATTTCATCCTTTAACATCAGGGTGAGTGGTAGTTAGGGGGCCAAGCACAAAGTGCGAGGCACCCTTTTGTAATTGTTAGTTTTATTTTGGAGAGCTACAGCAATTGATTGAAAACCAGAACTTTGAACAAGCGTAATTCCTGACTGCTTTCACTTACGGTCATGAAACTTTGTATGCTTATCACCTAAACGAAGCTGAGGTTATTCTATCATTATCAACCCTAGAAACAAAGAGGGTCGTAATGGTCTGAATTAGGCTTGGCCTCTGATAAATGCTGCTTGCAGATTTTATTATTATTATTATTATTATTATTATTATTATTATTATTATTATTATTATCAAGATTAATCAGTCCAAAGTTCATCCACATCTGACCATAGGGGGTGCTACAGCGATTGCTTGAAAACCAGAACCTTGAACAAGCATATCTCCTGACCACTTTAACCTACATTCATGAAACTATGTACACATATGCGTCTCCTCATGATGAACATATTTGCCTCAAGAAACCATGACTTCTGTCAGAAAGATTTTCCGCCTTTTTGAATATTGTGAAAAACACTCAAATCCCCAAGGATCCTAAGTTTTTAGACGTGGGTGCACATCCTTTGGTACATACCATCTGCTGACCAATATCTTTCATTTGATTATTAGAATTATCATTGGCTCCTACACTAGGAGCCAATGATAATCAGTCCAAACTTCATCCAGATCTGACCATAGGGGGCGCTACAGCGATCAATTGAAAACCAGAACTTTGAACAAGCTTAACTCCTGACCGCTTTAACTTCCAGTCAAGCTGAGGTTATTCCATCATTATCAACCCTGTGAAAACAAAGAGGGTCGTAATGGTCTACATTAGGCTTGGCCCCCGATAAACGCTGCTTGCTTATTATAAATAAATTCTTACTTCTTAATTCTTACAATGGCGAAAAAGCACAAAGATGGCAGCTTAGAATGTGCATGACATGTGAAACCCTCTAAGGGACTGTACGATATTTACCGGGGGGGGGAGGGCCGGTCGTCAGGGGGGGAGGGCCTAGGATAATTTTTTTAAGCCTTAGGGGAGGGCCCAGGAGAATATTTTTGGCCTGGGGGGAGGGCCGAGGAAAATTATTTTATGGGGGGGCAATCGTCATGACTCATGCCGAGTTCGATGTTTAAATGAAAGATAGGATAGCCTGTAAGGAAGTGAACGTCTCCTTTACCATAACCATAACCCTTTTTGGAGTGAATTGTTTCACAGTAGACTGCGGACGCTGTAGACTCTGCTCTGCGAGCGGACGCTGTAGACTCTGCTCGTCTCTTACCACCGCGAACGGGTTTATGAGACCCCAGATCGTTTCACACAGACGCGGGGGGTACCTTTGGCGTCAGTATCCAGGGCTTAATTTGGGCCGGAACACGCCGGAATATGTTCCGGCACCTCCAACGGTGGATCCGGCACCTTTTTTATTTTTTTATTCCCCCCCCCCCCCCCCCCCCCCCCCCCGCCGTCAGTGGTTACGATCGCGCAACCCCGTCATCAGTCCGCGGTCCCCCCCCCCCCCCCCCTCCCGTTGACAATCACGAACACCCCCCCCCCCCCCCCCCCCCCCCCCCCACCCCCGGGCGTGACAAATCGTCGGTAGGCCTATATTACGAGTTGGGATGAGAACGGGTTGTCTGCCGAAACCGTCAAGTCTAAATCATGCGATAGGCGCGCACGATGACATCCTCACAGCATGCACACGGGCTGTGTGTGGACTTGGGTCTGCGGCTGAGTCCGCGGCCGGGTCCGCGGGTCCGGTGCTGGGTCCGCGGCTGGCGGGTCCGGTGCTCCCCCCCCCCCCCCCCCCCCCCCCCCCCCCCCCCCCCCCGTTGACAATCGCGCCGAATGTAGAGCATATTGTAATGCAGCGTTGAATGGATGAATAGCTTACATAAGGGTCCCCAGCACTTTCCAAACCACACTCAAGCTTATGGTTATTGTCCCCACCACTTCTAAAACCAAACTGACGCCACTGACCACATAGACCAAGAATCGCAGGGTGATCATTAGTCGCTCTTAGTCACAGTAGTTTGTGTTTTGTCTTATAATAGCCTATAAGGTACAATGTCATCAACCAAGTTGTGAAATTATTGGGGGAGTCTCGTAACATTGATAAAAGCAGGCTTGTCCCCATTCTCAAGTTCAAGGCACAGCGTGGCATAAACCCCTGCTCTTGCTGCGTGTGTACCCGTGTGTGTGTATGTGTGCTTATGTGGCCGTTTTAACCTTGTAAACGTCATTTTCCGACCAATTTTATTTGATTCACGTAGCGGGGAGGGCCTAGGAGAATTTTTTTGAGCCGGGGGGAGGGCCCCGGAAAAAAAAAAATTACCAGGGGGGAGGGCCAGGCAGAACAATTTTAACCCGATCGTCTGGCGACCGGCCCTCCCCCCCCCGCTAAATATCGTACAGTCCCTAAGTTGTATTTCTATATGATATAATCTAACTATAAAGCGAGGAATCTCTGTCTGTACGTATGTATCTATGTAAGTATATCCTTTGCATATCTCGAGAACCGTTCATCCGGTCAACTTCACACTTGGCGGGTGTATTGCTGAGGACCCAAGGAAGTGCAGTGTCCAATTTGGTGCAATTTGGACTCAAGACAAGTTTGAATAAACAAGTGACGCTGTGTAGCAGCAGTGGTGGCAGAGAATTGATTATTGTTATTGATTCTCACATTTGAAACTACAAAAATAATTCACGCCTTAATGCTTTTTCTTTATTTTTATCATTCAAATTGCAGCACAAGATATTTAACACAAAAATTTGACGCATAACATTTGGGTTTGTCTTCAGTATCAATATATACACAGTATTTCAGTATTCCTATCTAGTTGCATTTAAAACATGTACATCTCAGAACAGTGTTTTCGCAATTTTCTTTCCAATTCTAGATACCCGTTTTTAAGAACATGGAAGAATTGCAGAAGGTATAAAAAATATTTAGATACTTTAGGAATGACCATTTTACAATGGCCTACTACCATTTTTTTCTGTTGAACAAATAGTATATTGGAACAGAACTCATCACTCACTCATAAGAAAACCTTTCAAAAAGACGCATTTGTTGTGTTTAGGTTGACATGAGCTAGCGTGAGCTAGCGTGAGCTAGATAACTGTGGCTCTAGTCAGCTGACTAATTGTTCATATAGCTAGCTAGCTAGAGAAACATTAGGCTAGCTATCTCGAGCAGCAATTAGGGAAGCTATCTAGATCAACAAGCTAACTAGCTTACTATATACTAGGCTTATAAACTCAATGTATGTGTGCTCCATCGTACATTGATTTATGTTGTTTTACAAAACATTTCCAGTGTAATAATCCATCCATTATGCATTGTAAATAACCTAGCACTCACTCTCCAGTGTTAATTAATACATTACACCACTGATAGCATGGCTCTCAGAGATACTACTGACACTATTTATTAGTCATCACAGTGAGGTGAGGTGCTTCACTTCCCTTTGATAAAGAATGAACCCACTCTATAGTTTCAGTTGCTTTAGGTGACAGCCAGGCAGACAGAAAGGCACACATGAGCTATCCTTCTCATGCACAAACATGTTCTAATGGTACAAAAAGAGAACAGTGAGAAACCAGTTGCCTTAGTCAAAGTTTGTTTGTTTGTTTTTACCTCATTTTGCATATAAAGTAGCTCTAAGTAAGACAGTGTAAGTGTTGACGCACTAGGTGTGTGAGTGGAGGGTCCAGGAAGGTAGGGAGAGTGGGATTACAGTAGCTTCATGTAAATACAGCGGCTCTAGAGCTAACAATACATGACATGTTAGTTATTGTAAATACGAGTCCAAGCAAGATGTGTGATCTGTGATCTACTTGGGAAGATAGCACAGAGTTGAAGTTGGAATTGCATCAAAGTATAATACATTTTGGAAACCCGGTGACCAATTATTTTCCATGGAAGCTCATTTCGTCGACACAATTTCATCAATTTGAAACCTATTAATTCACAATTTTGACTTTCAAATGTGTGTCATAAACTGCAAGAAAATATTAAGCTATAAGCTATAGGATATAATTCTGGAATATTGTGAGGAATAAAGTTTGATTCTGATTCTCTTAATTTTCCCAAAAATGCCGGTTTCCCTAAAATAATTATAACAAGAAAACCATATAAAAACTATAGGTTTTAATGAGCTGCTCTCTGTGCTTAGTTCTCAGGTTTCTTTGGGAACTTTTGGGATATCTTGCACAACCAAGTTTACAGTTTTGTGTTAGACATTCCTATACCATACAAATAACATGCAGAATTCCTAAAAATCTGATTTCTCCTTTTTGAGATGTAAAAAAATACAGTGTCTTTGCAAATATCTCAGTATATCCACATTGTGAACTCAACAACAGAACAACATTCTCTATGTACACAGTGATGATTTAAGAACAGTGGTTGGTGTAGTGGTTCGCCTACATAGTGCACATCATCGGTGGATCGATTACATCACCATCAAAACTCAGCTGGTGACAATCCCACGGTCCCACTCAGAACTTCACAGTTTTGAGGTCTTCCTCCTTTGTGGTTCCACGCATTCCTCCCAAATGCTTTCCAACAGAACCACAGTAGAACAAGAAGACCCTGCAGCCTCTGAAGCGTCAACGTCAGTAAAGGGATTTGGTTGAGGGATATGTCCATCCTTTTTAAAAAGAAATAATTTCCCTTTGGATTTTCTTCCCTAGTACCGCATAGCTCGGAGACACTCGGCTGATCCATAGCCATCCATAACAACTCTATGGATTTCAAACACACAGCAGTATTATCAGTGTTTTTGGATTTGCTGGTCTGGTCAAAAGCACTGGTTGTGGGAGGAAGATGGGGGGCAGACCACCAAACTGCAACCCACCAAACCTCCTGCCAGACCAGACCAGCTCCTTACCAGCTCCAGACCAGAGCAGCCCAGACCAGACTAGCCCAGCCCAGACCAGACCAGACCACCCTGAAACCAGACCGAGATGAGACAAGACCAGACCACCCTGAAACCAGCCTCAGTCCACCCCTCAGATGAGCCTCTCCTCTGGGGGCACCTTCAGCACGCTGCCCATCTCCAGACGAGCTCCTGCCACCTCCTGGGTGCTGGGGCTGTACGTTCCCTCCGACTGGCGCTTCTTACGGGCGGTAAGGACCAGGAAGAACGCGGCCAGTATTGCCAGCAGGACACACAGGGAAGTAAGGGGAACGGCAACCACTAGCCACGGGACATGCTCACTGAGCTCCAGCTTCTACAGAGAGAAAGAGTGTTGAGTCACACAGCAGTCCTGCTAAATCTCTCACAGCAAATGCAATATCTCATTTGTAAAAATTATTGGTTGATGATTGGATGATTGGTAACCACTATGTTTTGTTTGTATTTGATATCGTGTCCAATCATGTCTCAGGAAGTAAAGCCTGAGCACCAACCAACTAACTTATTACAGTAAGTCCTCACGCACTGAAGGAGTTAATACAGATGAATGATTTTGAGATAGGAAATACTATATAGACTTCCCTGTCAATAAAGGACTATCTAATCTAGTCATTCTTGTAGTCCTATTATAATACTTTTATACATACAATTCAGCTCAAAGTGCTTCACGTAAATCAATAAAAGACAATACATAGAAAATGAAAATAGTCTTCATTCAATAAAAAAGAATAGTTACGAAGGTATAAATAGGCAAAAGAAGCTCCATTAAATGTATTGCGATAATAACCCAGCTAGGTTTGTGGAAGGGATGTTTCACTCACGTTGCTTTCACACAGTCTGCCACTGTAGCCTGGCACACACACACACTGGAACTGGTTGAGTCTGTCCAAACACGTGGCGCCGTTCTGACACGGGTCAGACTGGCACTCGTCCAGCTCCGCCTCACACCTGAAACATCACCGCAGCTTTAGGACAAGTCCTGCTGACACAACACTAATCCCTGCTCAGGTCCCGGTCAGCCTGCTGGGCCAGATGATGAATGGCTGGCTCAGGTAAGGACAGGTAACCAATACACACAGGTAAGGACAGGTAACCAATACACACAGGTAAGGACAGGTAACCGATACACAGAGGTAATACCTAGTATAGGTGATGACTAGTCTAGGTAATGAGTACATCCTTCTTGTTTTAGTATGCAGTCTAGGATGTCTAGTACATAATCTAGTATGTAGTCTAGTATATATTGTAGCATGTACTCTAATATGTCCCTGAGTATGTACCCTAGTATGTACCATAGTATGTACCCTAGTATGTACCCTAGAATGTATCCTCATATTTACTCTAGTATGCACGGTAGTATGTACCCTAGTATGTACCATAGTATGTACCCTAGTATGTACCCTAGAATGTATCCTAGTATTTACTCTAGTATGTACCCTAGTATGTACCCTAGTATGTACCCTAGTATGTACCCTAGAATGTATCCTAGTATTCACTCTAGTATGCACGGTAGTATGTACCCTAGTATGTACTCTGGTATGAATTCCAGTAAGTAGTTATGTGTATAAAGGTATTCTCCTACCTGGGCCCGATGTATCCCAGCTTGCAGGTGCAGTTCCCCCCCAGTACGCCTCCCATACAGATGCCTCCATTAAGACAATCAGTGTTAGCATCACACGCCACTGGAGGAAAACGCCACCTATTCCACACACACACACACACACACTCTGTTTAAGCCAGGTGCTGTGTCATAGGCTGAGATATATGGACTGACATGGCTGCTCATGCTTTTTACATTTTACATTCATCACAAACTTCATGAAGGAATTCCTCCTCCTACACGATGTCATTAAGTAGAGGGCAGTCGTGTTGTTTTTCTAACCTTGGGATAGTAATCTAGCAGTCACTTTTAATTAAGGAGTAAGGCAGTAGTAAGTAGAGGAAGGCCACAATGACGAGGGAGGATCCTAAACACACACTCGACAACATGAAGGATCCTAAACACACACACTAGATAACATGAAGGATCCTAAACACACACTACTGCATAACATGAAGGATCCTAAACACACTGGAGCTCTGTCCTGTGAACCAGATTATTTTGTTCATATATATATATATATATATATATATATATATATATATATATATAGTTTGTTACCATTAAAAAGGGAAAATGTCTAACAGTACAATCCATGGTACACCATAAAGATTTTCTGGATTTGTAACATTCACCTTCACACAACTAGCGCTAGCAGCTCTGTTGTTCCCACACGCTCACATGCTGTAGTTGGCTACTAATACCAAAACCAACCCATGGAGAGCACCCACGTAGTCCACCCAGAAACCCTCCCCACCAAGACTCCTCTTGCCACCACCAGGCAGCAGTACTCACTGGCAGCGCTTGCCCACGAACCCTGCTGGACAGGAGCAGGTTCGAGAAGGTCCCTGGCAGAGCCCTCCATTCTGGCAGCTGAACTCCAGACAGTCGTCTACTTCCTCCCGGCAGTCCTTGCCCACGTATCCTGGCTCGCACTGGCAGCGGTAGTCGGCCAGCAGGTCCTCGCAGGTCCCATAGACGCAGGGCATCGAGGAGCACTCGTCGGTCTCCCGCTCACACAGTTCCCCCTCCCAGCCAGGGCTGCAGCTGCAGTTAAAGCGGTTGAACTGGTCGTGGCAGACGCCCTGGTGGAGGCAGGGCCGGGACTCGCACACCGGATCGCCGCGGCAACCCTCGGCCGGCTCGTGGCCTCCCGCTCGCCTGGAGAAGCGGGCGGCCTGGGGGCCGTCCGACCCGCCCAGCAGTGGCAGGTACACCCCCCCGATCCGCACCTCTCCCAGGCAGCCCGTGAAGTTCTCCGCCAGCCGCACCTCGCTGTGGTTAAGGAAGTTGAGGTTCCCGCCCACACGCTGGCCACTGGCCCAGTCCCCGTCCCGCTCCCCGTCCACGCTGAGGTACCAGGCAGAGGCCGGCCGGTCCGGATCGGCCATGGTCAGGTGGACGTGGTGCCAGGCGCCGTCTGAGACAGTGGCCTCGCTGGTGAAGGCCAGGAGCTGCGGGCTGGCGGGGCTGTGCAGCTTCACCAGCAGGTAGGAGTTGAGCACGGCGAGGCAGAAGACCTCGGCGTGGTGCCTGGCGCGGAGCACTACGGCGTTGCGGTCCCGTGTGCGGAGTGACACTTTAATGCTGGTGACAGGGTTGGCCAGCGAGTGGTTGGCGCTGTAGAGCAGTGCGTTGTCCTGGAAGGAGGCTTCGCTCAAGCCTGAGGGGGGGAGGGGGGGGCATTTGAGTTAAGTGAAACTTTAGCAGATAAAACTTCAGATATTGAGAATTCAAACGTTACACAGACAAACGGCATGACCCGTTAACACAGTGGGTCCTAACATTGAGGTCTGTGACCCCATTTTTAGGTCTGAAGATATTTGCAACCCCAACTTTTTTTGCATATGCAGGATCATTTTGAGACCTTTCAAACATTTTTATTTTATTTGATGAAAAATGTATCGTCAAATATCTGTAGTTTATAAGCCCAAGGCAGGCAAACCCATATTATCACTCCTGGGGTACAAGCGCCCAGTGAATACTTTCATCATCTTGGGTTTCATGCTGTGTTCCTTTACTATATACAGTATATACACTCACCGGCCACTTTATTAGGTACACCTGTCCAACTGCACGTTAACGCAAATTTCTAATCAGCCAATCACATGGCAGCAACTCAATGCATTTAGGCATGTAGACATGGTCAGGACGATCTGCTGCAGTTCAAACCGAGCATCAGAATGGGGAAGAAAGGTGATTTAAGTGACTTTGAATGTGGCATGGTTGTTGGTGCCAGACGGGCTGGTCTGAGTATTTCAGAGACTGCTGATCTACTGGGATTTTCACGCACAACCATCTCTAGGGTTTACAGAGAATGGTCCGAAAAAGAGAAAATATCCAGTGAGCGGCAGTTCTGTGGGCGCAAATGCCTTGTTGATGCTAGAGGTCAGAGGAGAATGGCCAGACTGGTTCGAGCTGATAGAAAGGCAACTGTAACTCAAATAACCACTCGTTACAACAGAGGTATGCAGAAGAGCATCTCTGAACGCACAACACGTCGAACCTTGAGGCGGATGGGCTACAGCAGCAGAAGACCACACCGGGTGCCACTCCTGTCAGCTAAGAACAGGAAACTGAGGCTACAATTCGCACAGGCTCACCAAAATTGGACAATCGAAGATTGGAAAAACGTTGCCTGGTCTGATGAGTCTCGATTTCTGCTGCGACATTCGGATGGTAGGGTCAGAATTTGGCGTCAACAACATGAAAGCATGGATCCATCCTGCCTTGTATCAACGGTTCAGGCTGGTGGTGGTGGTGTAATGGTGTGGGGGATATTTTCCTGGCTTATTAGTACCAATTGAGCATCGTGTCAAAGCCACAGACTACCTGAGTATTGTTGCTGACCATGTCCATCCCTTTATGACCACAGTGTACCCATCTTCTGATGGCTACTTCCAGCAGGATAACGCGCCATGTCATAAAGCGCGAATCATCTCAGACTGGTTTCTTGAACATGACAATGAGTTCACTGTACTCAAATGGCCTCCACAGTCACCAGATCTCAATCCAATAGAGCACCTTTGGGATGTGGTGGAACGGGAGATTCGCATCATGGATGTGCAGCCGACAAATCTGCAGCAACTGTGTGATGCTATCATGTCAATATGGACCAAACTCTCTGAGGAATGTTTCCAGTACCTTGTTGATTCTGTGCCACGAAGGATTAAGGCAGTTCTGAAGGCAAAAGGGGGTCCAACCCGGTACTAGCAAGGTGTACCTAATAAAGTGGCTGGTGAGTGTATATATATATATATATATATATATATATATATTCTAGTTCTGCATGACAACAGAGGTGAGATGTAGTTACACTCGTAGCCGTCTGGCAGGTCCACACAGCGGCCCCCGGTGGGACAGGGCTTCTCCACGCACCACAGCCGTGTCTCGCAGAGCCTTCCAGAGAAGTTCTCCGGACAGGAGCACAGGAAGTCGTTCCACGTCACTTTACACTGCCCTCCGTTCAAGCAGGGCTCGCTCTGGGGGACGAGAGACACAGACGTAGAGAGGGAGGTAAATAGAGAGACCACAGATGCATGGATCGATTCATTAATACACCAGGCTACCATTGATTAGGTGCACACATTGTGTATTTTGCTGACATCTAGTCCAAAAATCCAATGACTTGTATCTGAAATCACTCCACGTCACTCTGGATAAAAGCTCCTGCTAAATGACTAAACAGTCAAATAGTAAACCATCTACCTTGCATGTCTCATCACTGTGACATCCCTTCAGTACGTCCTGTTCCACGTCGATGGGGTAAACCTCATCCGATGGGTGCATGGGACCGGACCCCATATCCAGACGCTTGTGGTCCAGACGAACGTCCTGGAGGCAGCCCTTCAAGTGTCCCCCCCATGAGGAGGCCGAGTCCTCGGCCCCGGTGGGGAGGCCCCCTAGGTAGCCCACATCTCCGGCCTGCACGCTCACATTGCCCAGAGCGCGGTGGTTTCCCGCCTTCGGGAACACCACGTTACCGTAGCGCACCTCCACGCTCACCTGGCGCCGGAGGCCGTCGGCCACAAAGCCGGCCTCGGACAGCAGCGTGGTGTGGGGGCTGTAGATGGCCACCGCGCCATCCTTCAGGTAGACGGTCAGGTAGGGGCGGTCGTCTCGCCTCAGCTGCAGCAGAAGACCGCTCGGCTTGAGGGAGCGCACCATGAAGGAGATGGTGAAGTTGTCGCCGTGCGTCTCCCCGATGATGAAGGAGGCGTGGCTGGTCGTCTCCTCACTGCCGAACGTCCAGGAGGAGAACTCTGGCCAATGAGAGGGAAAGCGTTAAAGGGACATAGAAACCATAGACCAACTCGATTTCGTGGTCAATAATGTATACGTTCTGCATTGCACTAGGGATATTCTACCTAGGTAAAGGGACCTGGTGTATAACCACAAAGTATCTTCCCCATATTGGTTCAAGTAGTTTAATGTGAACAATTAACCAGGTTATTGTATTATTATTATTATTATTATTATTATTATTATTATTATTATTATTATTATTATAATATGAACCATGTTATTCATGTATTTCTTGCTTGTGCAGCCGAGCCCCTACCTTTCTCACAGCTATCTCCATAGTAGGGCCGGTGGCAGTCACAGCTGGCCCTCACCCACATGTCCACACATGTCCCATGGCGGGTGCAGGCGTCCTTGGGGCACCAGTCTCTCTTGTTGCAGCCGGGCGCCAGGCCCCGGTTGTCCTCCCTGCTCAGGTCTTCAGGCATCAACAGTCTCCCATCCACCCGGAGGTCATCCATGCAGCCCACGAAGCCCCGCCCACTGGCCGTGTCGCGCAGGTGCTCCTCCAGCCCTCCTCCGACGTACAGCTGCTGGAAGGAGCCGGGTTGGAGGAAAAGGAGGTCGTTCAGGGCTCCCCGCTCCACAGCGCACCCTTCCTCCGTCTCGCAGCCCGGCCCCCGCACCACCAGCCGCAAGCTGCCATCCACCGTCACTCTGGCCTCGTGCCATTCCCCGTCGTTGAGTGCCAGCGGGTGGACGACCTGCAGCGCCGTCCCAGAGCGGACTGCGGCCTGCAGCCGACCGTCCAGCAGCTCCAGGGTGACGGAGCGCACGCCGTCGCCTCGGTAGAACAGCACCATGCTGGGCAGGGTGGTGCGGAACCGGAGCTGCATGCGCAGGCGCTGCGCACCGCGCTCTGCGCCGGGGTCTGCAACAGCGCTGGCCCGGCCGTCGTCCGAGGGCAGCTGGATGTGAACGTAGCTGGCCGCCGTGTCGAAGGAGAAGCTGGTGGAGGTGTTGCAGATGTTGCCGGCCCAGCCCGAGGGGCAGAGGCAGGTGTAGCCATGCCGACCGCCGGCCTCCAGTGTGGGCTTGCAGACGGCTCCGTGTTGGCACCGGTGCACGCGGCAGCCCACCAGGGGGACGTCGCAGTCGAGGCCGCCCCAGGGCTCCTGGCCCAGCTGTGGTGCGGGGCAGTGGCAGGCGTAGGAGTTGGTGCCGTCCTGGCAGGTGGCGCCGTTCTGACAGGGCGCGCTCTCACACTCGTTGACGTCCACCTCGCAGTGAACACCTGGACACCGAGCAGCAGGAGAGCACCGATGTTAAAATACACTGAAACGCAAACTGGTGCTGATGTGACTACGCACTGGAACACACAGCAGGAAGCTTCAGGCTCATTCAACCATCAGTTACTAAACAAATTAACCTCCAACAAATCCAGTTACAAATCCATTAGTGGTCTGGGAGCCACAGCGGATGTCATTAAAGACAGAGAGACATCCTCCTGAGATGCATATTTCCCTCATTATTATTTTGGTGGAAAGGAAATGACCCTGAACGAACTGTTGATGATTTACAGCTAAAGGCCAATTATATCCGCAGTGTCCCGGGTAGCCGTATCAGAGTGTGTATGTAAGAGTGTCCTGGTACCACAGAGGCTGAAATGGTGATTGTGCCCTGGGTACTATCACAGTGTGTCGTGGTGATGGTGTAAGCTCTTCCTCAGTCACACGGTCAACTCATCAAGTGGCTTTCTACGCTCAGCCTTGGCAGCACCAGTCAACTTTCATTACCATCGTCCTGAAAACACCCTGCAGCCTATCTGCTATACCCTATACACTGTCTCCTACCACTACAATCTACATTATATACCCTTCTATACCCTACACCAGCGGTGTCAAACGTATGGCCCGCCAAAGGGTCCAATCCGGCCCACTGGATGACTTTGCAAAGTGTGAAAATTGCAGAAAACCATTCATTTTGATTTTTAAATGGTTTGTAAGGCAGGGGATAACTCAACCTCTTCCTCAATAGCTTCCACTTTAGTTGGTGTGGTGATGCCAGCATTACTATACAAGACTGGAAATGTATGGAAAATTAAAATAATTTCTAGATCTCGACAAGTTGTTCAAATCATGAAGAAGTAAAAGTCTCTCTCTCTCTCTCTCTCTCTCTCTCTCTCTCTCTCTCTCACACACACAACTGTTATCTATGATATACCATTAGAGATACAATCCAGCCTTTCTCTACGCAACAACATGCACAACACTAATACTTTACAACACAGTACTTGTACAGTAATGCTAAGCATAACAGGATGTGTAAGAGTACTACTTTACCTGTCAGGTGTGGCTGTCGGAGCAGAGATAGGAGCAGCAGTGAGAGCAAAACGCCCCCCATACCCCCAACACACCCTGGGACTTCGCGACCCTAGCTGACCCCCCGACCCACGACTCCCAGGACCCTAGCTGACCCCAAGGTCCTCTACCCTACCTCTCTCTGTTCCCCTCTCTCTCTGTCTCTTCACTCACACACACTTCTGCTATGTCTCTCTCTCTCTTTCTCTCTCTCTCTTTCTCTCTCTCCCTCTCCCTCTCCCTCTCTCTCTCTCTCTCTCTCTCTCTCTCTCTCTCTCTCTCTCTCCCTCCTCTCTGCTCCTTCGTCAGACAGGAGCGATCGTACCAATGCCCACATTTCTGCCATGCCCCCCCCTCTACCTCCCTCATTCCTTCCTCTCCCTCCCTCTGTCATTCCTTCTATCTTCCCACCCTCCCTTCCATCTCGCCTCCCTCCCTCCTCCCCTCGCTTTCATTCCTTCTCCTCCCTGCCTCCACTCCTATCCTCCCTCCCTCTGCTCCTCCCCTCCATGTCCCTCGTTTCCTCCCTCCCTCTCTTATTCCTTCAATGGTCCAACCCTCTGTCTCTCATCTCTTTCCCTCTCCCTCCTCCTCTCCTGTCTTCCCTCCAGACAGACAGACTGGTAATCCTCTCAGCTCTGAGGAGAAGGAATGCTGATTTCCCCCTCCTGCCTACCTCCCTTGGCCTTCTTAGCCCCCCCCCTCCTAGCCCCCCCCCCCACACACACACACACACACACACACACACACACACACACACACACCCCGACTGATGCTCCAGAGGCCCACGCCCTCTAGTGGTGGTGACTCACTACAGCAGGCACTGCTGGGTTGAGAAGTTGTGTGTACTATTTATTCATTTCTGTCATTCATTCATTCATTCATCTCTGACTTTCTTCATTTATAGTTATTTATTTTATCAGCTTTTGTCAAAATCATCACCTGATCATCACCTCTCTCTCTCTCTCTCTCTCTCTCTCTCTCTCTCTCTCTCTCTCTCTCTCTCATTCTTTGTGTATTTTATTTAGCTATGAGCTCAGTGTTGTGTTTATTATGCTAACCATCATGGACTCATACTCTGCTAACCTTCTTTTGTGATTCCCACCCTCAGTTTCCTCAGAGACAGAGGGAGGAGTTTGACTACTCAGGTCCTGATTGGACGCCGTGAGGTCAGGTGACCCCATCCCCAACCCCCACACCACCTGTTAGGAAGGAGGCGCTGAGTAATCTCTGCTAATGAGGAATTAATTCCTTGGCAGACAGGGGGATGTGATTGGCTGGTAGGGATTAACCCCTTATTGTTTGGGAGGGCTCAAGAGTTCTGACTCATTTGTTTCCCAACTAGTTTTCATGTAATCATTTTGACATTTTGATGAATTAAGTTTTAAATCATTTTAATATTTGGTTTGATTTGATTTCACATTTTGTATATGAAATTACTATTATGAAAAGTATTATTAAAATATAATAATATTTTATGTCATCTTTTTTTGTCTTGTCATGTCATATGCAATGTAAACAACTGAGCAAAGCCATAAGAATGTCTATTCATCTGATCCATCAGGTCTATCCCCTCCACTATCTCCACCACCATCACCAACCTGATTCATAGTTGTGTGTGTGTGTGTGTGTGTGTGTGTGTGCCTGTGTGTGCCTGTGTGTCTGTGTGGTTGGCCTACCTGTGAAGCCTCCTTGACACACACACTGATAAGCGTTGACGAGGTCCAGGCAGCTGCCGGCGTTCTGACACGGAGCAGACACACACTCATCCACATCCACTGAGCAGTTCTCTCCTGGGGGGGTCATGATGATAATGCTGTAATGTGTTTATGTTAGCACTGCTGTTTAAAGCATACACACACACACACACACACCTAACCCGTGCTGTGGTGCAGGGCGTGTTAGGGGTGTGTTAGTTTTGCGTACCGGTGTATCCAGGCAGGCAGCGGCAGATGAAGCCAGCCGCATCGGCGTAGCTGAACTCCTCCCCCTGCAGGGGGGCCAGGCGCTGGTAGTTAGCAGGCTCGGACCGCTGGTAACACTCCCCTCCGTGGTGGCAGGGCTCCGGCAAACACTCGTTTACGTCCACCTGGCACAGCTCGCCCTCGTAGCCTTCACAAAACACACATCGCCCGCCACATGGTTCAGTCACACGGACGTGCGAGGAGCAGTTTGTCAGATTATACCATATGTTGAATACTTGATTTTGATTGGCCCGAAGTACATAGTAATGTGTGTATGTATATGTGTGTCTGTGTGTCTGTCTGTATTATTATTATTATTATTATTATTATTATTATTATAACCTTTATTTATTCTCGAGAGACATTGAAGTTTCCCTCATTTTCAATGTCGTCGAGTTTACAAGCCATTAAAATATTGACAGTGGTGACAGTCATTTGGAAGTGATGACGATGTCATTTAACAAGAAACAAGAAAGACAGTGATTACAAGTGTGAGTGATTACATGACAATATACATTTAACAAGAAACAAGAAAGACAGTCATCTGAAACAATTACAATGTGTGAAAGCGTGCGTGCGTGCGTGTGTGTGTGTAGCAGAGGCAGCGGTACTGTGTGTGTATGTGTGTGTGTACATGGGTAGCAGAGGCAGTTGTACTGTGTGTGTGTATGTGTGTGTACCTGGGTAGCAGAGGCAGTGGTACTGTGTGTGTGTGTGTGTGTGTGTGTGTGTGTGTGTGTGTGTGTGTGTGTGTGTGTGTGTGTGTGTGTGTGTACCTGGGTAGCAGAGGCAGTGGTACTGTGTGTGTGTGTGTGTACCTGGGTAGCAGAGGCAGCGGTAATGTGTGTGTGTACCTGGGTAGCAGAGGCAGTGGTACTATGTGTGTGTGTGTGTGTGTGTACCTGGGTAGCAGAGGCAGCGGTACTGTGTGTGTGTGTGTACCTGGGTAGCAGAGGCAGCGGTACTGTGTGTGTGTGTGTGTACCTGGGTAGCAGAGGCAGCGGTACTGTGTGTGTGTGTGTGTGTGTGTGTGTGTGTACCTGGGTAGCAGAGGCAGTGGTACTGTCGGACTCCCTCCTGACACTCCGCTCCGTTGTGACATGGGTTGGACGCACATTCTGGGATGTCAATTTCACACAGCGTCCCAGTGAAGCCGGTCCATTCGCAGTCACACTGGAAGCTGCAGAGTCCCCACAAACCACAGAGGACAGAAGACTGGATCACACACCAGGAAGTGAGGGCATCACAGTCTTCCCAGTCTTTAACTCCATCTTAAAACAGACCTTTTAGTTCAGCTTTCTTCTAATCAAGTATTGTGTAATCCTCCTCCTAGATTCTCCCGCTTCAATGGATCTCATACTTATTTCTTGTCAAGGTCAATAGTACTAATGTTGTGGGTGTGTGTGTGTGTGTGTGTGTGTGTGTGTGTGTGCGTGTGTGTGTGTGTGTGTGTGTGTGTGTGTGTGTGTGTGTGTGTGTGCGTGTGTTGTGCGTGTGTGTTTGCTTGCATGCGTGTGTGCGTACCTATTGACCCGGTCGATGCAGACTCCTTCGTTGAGGCAGGGGGCGCTCTCACACTCGTCGATGTTCAGCTGGCAGTCGTGTCCCTGGAAGCCCGCCAGGCAGTCACAGGAGTAGCGGCCCACGTGGTCCCTGCAGGTGGCGCCGTTCAGGCAGGGCTGATCCTCACACTCGTCGATCTCCACCTTACAGTTCACCCCTGCAGGACACACAGGGGCGGGGTCAAGCTGAGCGTTGAGGCAGATTGGCTTCAGTACAATAGAGTTCTAGCCTATTCTAGTCTATGTTTGTCTTTTTGATTAATTAATTCAGCTCTAAAGTACATCTAAACAAACGATAATGATGCACTCCTCTTTTGAGATTTCTATTATTTATATAGTGCCAGAGAAACTGGCCTTAGAGTAGACTGTTGTTTCCAGCGCAGAATGTCCTCCGCAGCATAGCGCAGGTACCTCCTGTCAGCTAGCCTCCACTTTCATTACTGCTGCCTCCCCTCTGGGCAGAACTGTGATCCTCTCGTCTAGACAGGATACAGTAACCCTGGGTCTGTACCTCTGGTCTGTAGGCCTACCTCTGGTTCTGGGTTCGATCCCCCAAAGTGGCCACAGTCTACCTGTAGGCATATGATGCCCCCTAACCCTTACCTGCTCCTTAATGACCTGGTATCTAAAATCACTCTGCTCACAGCATCTGCTAAAAGAATAAATAGTAAACGAGGTGCAATAAAACGGGCCTACCTTTAAATCCCAGGGAGCACTCACACCGGTAGTGGTCCACCATGTCCAGGCAGGTGCCGTCATTGAGGCACGGGGCCGAGGCGCACTCGTTGATGTCCAGCTCGCAGTGGGACCCCTGGAAGCCCGGCACACAGAAGCAATTGTATGACGCCTCGCCGTCCACACATATGGCGCCATTACGGCACGGGTTGGATGCACACGAACGCTCCTTCACGATCTCCTCGCACTCGTCTCCACGGCTACCGGAGCAGCGGGACACGTTCTGCTGTGTCGCGCAGTCCTCGCCCCCCCACCCCAGGGGGCATGCGCAGGTGTAGTTCCTGGTCCCGGCCATCCCGCTGCAGTCCACGCAGGAAGCCAGGAGGCAGGGGTCAAGCAGCTGATCGCAGGCGGCCCCCATGTAGATGGAGGTGTTGTCTGAGGTGTTGTCGGAGGCGTTGTCTGCGGCGCAGAGGCAGAGGTAATCCTGTTGCAGCCGGGACGCCAGCGCTTCACTGGCCAGCGGAACGCAGGTCTGGTCCGAGCGGCAGGGAGACGGCTCACAGGGCTGCTCAGACGCCGAGCATAACAGACCTGGAGCAACGACAACCATAACAACCCACATAAATATATCTATGTATACTGTCCAGATAGTATCTCAGGGAGGCTATCGCAGACTCATTTAGGACAGGCAATTGTATTATTTGTCACAAACATGTATTGACATGGGGCAAGAACTTTGTGTTTGCCTTGTGTTTAATAACAAATGAATAATAAAGGCAAATCATAAATAGCACTATAATAGCACTGTAATGTAAACAGGAACAACTCATTTTTTACACAACAACCGTGTGTCTTGAAATAGATCTATCCAACCAGCGGACAAAAAATTCAACCCGCGGCAACAAAAGTAGCCTCATTCGACCTGCCAACCCTGCTCTCGTCTCTACAGCCCGGACCAATTGGCATGTTTGGTTTTGAAAGGACAAAAAAAGGTACTTTTATAAAGTAAACAGGTCTAGTTGTATGGCAGTACAGTGCTCTGTGATGAAGACAGGCTAAACTTTGACCTATTGATACAGTGACAGGCTGAACTTTGACCTACACAGAGATAATGAGTGAAAAGTGTATTTAGGGGCCGAGGGTGAGGAGCAGATGGTGTGGGGACGTCAGTCCAATTATGAGAGGTCAGAGGTCAGCCAGAGCATATTATAGTGAAACACACACACACACACACGTACAGATAACCATGAACTGGTGTCATTTATCTTACAGCACATGTTCACGTATCCTCTCCTCCTCTCCTCTCCTCTCCTCTCCTCTCCTCTCCTCTCCTCTCCTCTCCTCCTGTCCTCTCCTCCTCTCCTCTAGTCCTCTCCTTTCCTTCTGTCCCTAAATCCTCTCCCCTCCTCTCCTCTCCTTTGCTCTCCTCCTCTCCTCTCTCCTCTCCTCTTCTCCTTTTACCCTCTCCTAGTCTCCTCTCCTCTCCTCCTGTCCCTCTGTCGTCTCCTCCTCTCCTCATTATCTCCCCCCCCCCCACCTCTGTTTATGTTCTTTCTCTATCACTCACTTCAGGGTTTCTTTATCATCATGTATCTGCTTCATCTCTCTCTCTCTCCTCTCTCTCTCTCCTCTCTCTCTCTCTCTCTCTCTCTCTCTCTCTCTCTCTCTCTCTCTCTCTCTCTCTCTCTCTCTCTCTCTCTCTCTCTCTCTCTCTCCCATGTTCTCTCCCACTTTATTTGCACTGAAACTTCGAAACTTTGGAACCACACTCACATCTGTGGTCTGCACTGTGGGTCATCACGCCCACCTCACTGCCCCCCCTCCTCCTCCTCCTCCTCCTCCCCCCTCAGCCTATTCCTCCTCCCCCCCCTCCTCCTCTTCCTCCTCCTCCCCTCCTCCTCCTCCCTTCTTAAGTGGGAGTCCAGCAGATAAGACTGATCCATGCTCAGAACTGACACATTCCAGGATAACACACACACACACACAGGTCATATGCTCATATATACACGGTCGGCCCATAATGATATCATCGCTTGTACCAGGAGGTACCACTAGGATTTTACTATAGAGTAGAACCAGCTAGAATCAGTCTGTTAGGATTTTACTATAGAACAGAACCAGCTAGAACCAGTCTATTAGGATTCTACTATAGAACAGAACCAGCTAGAACCAGTCTGTTAGGATGTCT
>JAOPHQ010002697.1:25000-57688 GCA_030340625.1 Merluccius polli | reverse complement strand
GTTTTGGAGCCATTGTAAACAAACCTGAGCCATGTCAACGCACTCGCAGTTAATGCATAAAACAACGTTCAGGTCGAAATCTGCCACGCAGGAAAAACTGAATTCCACGCTGATTACTGGATGGAATCCTCCTCCTCCTCCTCCTCCTCCTCCTCCTCCTCCTCCTCCTCCTCTTCATCCCCCTGCCTCCTCCTCATCCTCCTCAGCCACTGACTCACTCAATTCAGCACTCCAGTCTTCGCCAGTCCATGCTAAATTATTCGCTCCGAAACCTGGAAAACATATAGGCCTATCGTATTACGAGGCTATATCCGGCAAAAAAAATATATATTCCACAACCTGTCATTTTTTTTCTGAATAAGTAAGAACATGTCAACTTTCCCCAGTGCTGAAAACGCCACTAACAATTTTATACAGACTATGCTAACAATAGAAGACACCTTGTAGGAGTCTTTAGTTTCCTTGCCAGACGTATATAGTTAGAACCCAACGACCCTGAAAAAAAAATTAATAAATAAAAAAATTATATATATATATATATATATATATATATATATATATATATATATATATATATATATATATATATATATATATATAAACAACTATCATGTATGGATTTTATTTTTTCTTAAGCCCCCATTCATGCTTTACATTTGCCCACAAACCGTTGCTTTCTAAAAGCAGCTTATTACAGACTTTACAGAATGGTCATGGAAAATGCGTAAAAGGCGATTTATTAATCATTCTCATGACACAGCTGCACTCTCGGGAGTTCGTAGCGGCTACCGCGAAGTGCATGTATGTATGGTCGCAAGCTTATTCTTCTTTTACCCAGAAACAAGTTTCTACATATTCGTGATAAGTTGTCGGCGTGGAGTGTGTGTGTGTGTGTGTGTGGTCGATAGCTGGTTTACAGCCTCACCTGGCCTGAGTCCGACTGATAAGACCCTCGGTGCCGGGTGGGGCTGCACACCTGTGGTGCATGGGCACACATGGCACCCAGGATAAACCAGCTATCGACACACACACACACACACACACACACACCCAGGAGAGAGGCACTGTCATGGCGTCTGACAGTGTTACACCTGCTCTGCTTGCACCATCTCGCCATCTCAGATAAATGGATATTCTACAACCATCTACCTGTGCCTTGCGTCGGAGGGCCCCAGCAAAAGCCACTTAGGTGGCTGTGTGGCAGAGGAACCACTGCTGCAGTCAGGTTAACTATCGTTTCAACCAGTTTCGTGTGTCAATGTTGCCCTCTGCTGGTCTTTCCCAAATAAGGCCATACACACGAGCTTTCAAGTTTCTCGAATACTTCAATACGTTTGAGACCCACTAAGACGCACTGACAGTCACCAACATTATTCCATGTAGCCCAGTCCCTTCATGTTTCAAAATACATTTAAAGTTATATAATATTGTACAATAAGTAGGTTCTAAAAGTTGGACAAACAGATGCAGAAAACCATATCGGTACTACACTTTTAGTTTTTTAATTAATATACATTTGATTTCACAACATTATAAACCTATTACGGATCATATCCTGATAGTAGTTCAGCTGGATGCCGGCGGGCAATGCCACTATACATAGTCAGTCATGCATGCTTTACAGGACGCTCGCATGCTCTTTCACCGAGTGTGAACAAGACATCCATTCATCACAAGGTCAAGTAGGTTGAAACACGAGTCAAGATGGATGGCTTCCTCCCATGTGGCTCACCCCGGCCAATACATGTAACACATTATAACCGGATTAGACCCCCGATAGGATAACCAGACAAGGGCAAAACAATTGGCATGCGCTCTCAGTCGGGGGTGCCCTGTGGGGGAGCGCCCCACTTTGTAAAGGGGATGAAGGATGGCATGCAGGCAGACATGTCATTGTGTCCGACTTATTTCTCCTAAAGTCTGTCTATGCCACGTTTTTGTACCCATTTCGATGAAGGCCTATGGCGGCACCGGGCTTATGAGGGAAATCGGAAGCCAATCCACGGTGCCGTCCTGTCATTGTCCCCAGCAGAGCAAACCCATCCTGGATGACACTTGACTGACTGTACTCGGCTGTGCGTTCTGAATATAGAGATCATTGTCACAACGTGGCACACGTCGGCAAACGGTTTCCAGGACACACCAGAGTGAGTATTCATTGTCTCTGTGGCTTGCGAGGTTCCCCCTTATGCACAACAATCTCCACATGCCCAGTCTCAGCATCTTTTTGGATGAGGTGGCAAAGGGCAGATTACAGCTCTCCAATATGTAGCAACTATGAGATGCAATTATTTCAGCATTACACGGTGCAGCACATCTCGTAGTACAAATATATAGATAGCTCTATGGCGTCCATATGAGGCCCAACATACGGTTAGTTGTACCGAATAAGACACAGCACACCCAGCATGTGTGTTTGTCCACAATATTAATAATGTATTAGTTCCCAGTCTTAAGATTAACACCAGAGCCATTTAACATACTCACTCCCCTGGAAGTGAGTAAAAGTAATGTGCTGTTTAATATTCTTCGAAACCTCAAATTCCAGACTGCCAGCATTTGAGAGTGGGCCTATTAATGAACCGTGAAGCAAGCAATTTAGCCTACGTGCAGCTGTTCACTCCGATATATATACAGCCGAACAGAAAAAAATACCGCACACCGGCCAATATTGACTGGAGAAAAGTACAGAAAGTTTTTCTGTATTCTGCTTAACGTCAAAGAGGAAGATCTCTTAGAAAAGGTGTGAGCAGACTCACCCCCTCCCCCCACACACACACACACACGCACCTCTTCTCATCCTCTTCTGTGGCTCCACTCACTGTGACATTTCGTTACTTTGCTCATAATTGATTTCTACTTCCATTTTATTAATGCGGCCCCCGTTGAATGCCTTCGAGCACAACACGCCGCTATCCGGGGCCCCCGCCAGCAGCCTAATCTCTCAAAATGAGCCGAATTAATGGGAAAGTGCTCAAGAAACATATCGATCAGCTGAGTCAATGTCTGTTTCTCCGCACCACGCTCACATTTAGATTAGCGCAGAGATAAAACAACGTTTGAGGGTCTGACTCGACTAACAAGCGTCCATTGTGTTTTTTCTGTACTCAATCGTTCAGGAGGACGGGAGAAGAAAAGACACTGGGTTTACAGCAGCACATCTAGCTCCCATCTAGGTCACTAGGAGCTGCTCACAGGCTAATCTCGGATTCCAGCAGTCCTTACTACTATGCTAGTAATTGCGTGGGAACAGATGGTCTCCTACACGGCGGGCGCTTATGTGCTCATCAGAATTATGATGCATTGTGGAGGTCTGCATCGACGACACTATCCTAATCACAAGATCACAAGAGGAGTTTGGAAGGAGGAGGAGGAGGATGTCAGCGCACTCTGAAGACGCATGGAAAACACACACACGCGCGCACACACACACACTTCTTTTTCTTTTTTTTCACTGTGTTGAAATCCTGCTGCCATAACTACTAATGTGATGATGTTGCTGATTTAGGACAAAAAATGTGAGGTATGGTCATCTTATCTGGACAACCATACTGGTATATATATTAAACAAATATTAGATATAAACAGGTCTGTTTCTTCAAATTCTTGTTGTACATGAATTACTTCAAATAAATCAACAGTGGCAGTCGCGGAATCACATTTATTTTGAAAGTGCTTAAATATGTATACATAAATATTCCAATACATTCATGTTGATTGATCTGCTATTATAAATAGCTCACATTGACTCTCAAATATCCACGAAACAGCATTAGATTAATCCCTTGCATGATATGCATAAAGAAGACAGAGGGGGAGGGAGAGAGAGTGTGTGTGTGTGTGTGTGTGTGTGTGTGTGTGTGTGTGTGTGTGTGTGTGTGTGTGTGTGTGTGTGTGTGTGTGTGTGTGTGTGTGTGTGTGTGTCGCACGGACTGAGGGGTGTTGTTGACGTCACGGTAGCACCTTAGCTATCGCCGCGGCTAGGTGGGCGGCGGTCGGCTTCTCGGCAGAACAGCTAACGCAAAGGCCTTCCGTTGTCATGGCGTCCGCCGTGGTGGGACCTATTGCTGCAAACTACGTACACAGAGAGATACTTTATTATTCGTCCCCCTGTGGGGAAATCGTTTTGCGGTGTAATCACAAGGCATTTCCTCATAATATCACAAAGAATCACTAATGGACGTACTCCTACACATACCATACTTCACACCTTGCAGTAGAGTCATTGTGGAAAAGAAAGAAAGAACAAGCCAAGATGGGGGATAGCGTGCTAGGGCTCATCCGTTTCAAAAGGGGTAAGGTAAAAGAGGGAAAAGAGGGAAAAGTAAAAAGAAAATTCCAATTGTATGATGGGAGTATAGGCTGTGTAGTGCCAGTTTTCTGTCTTTCTTTCTGTGTGAGATCATCACTGCGCCTTGTGATGCGATGTCCCCATGCGCTCCCTGCTCAATGTGATGGAAGTACAAAGGTGTACACAAGTAGAAGGGGTTTGTGTGTGTACAAAGAAATGTCACCTTTATCTGTGTCAGCCGTTTACCGGATAGCTGACGCACGGTTTCTAGGCAGAACTTCACTCCTGAAGGACTAAAAAAGGCTATGCTGGATGGAGTTCCCTGTAACAGATACAAAAAAAAAGCTAAATGAATTCATTTCCACACCAGTATGGTTAGGCTGTATTCACATTACTGTAATATGAATTTAGCCTTACTACTGTATGCTTAATGATGAATTTTGATTAGATGATCACATATGAACCAGGACCATTGTATGAAAGTGGTCCTGATTCTGATTCCATGTGATGTGTTGTTAACGCTGCTCAGAAAATAATCCAATCAGATCCACTTCATACACACAGCTGAATAAAATACACAAATCGGATTTGGGCTGACTTCTGTCCCATTACGTGAGCGTGGATTACGCAAATCCATCCCCCCTCCATTAAAAATAACTTGACAAGAAATAACAAATGACCTGCTGTGTGAAATATTGGCTGAGATTCTGCTGCAGGTCCGGATGCTCAGCTGTTTGATAGACAGTCAGCGTCTCCAGAGGCACTCCTGGGAGCAGGGGAACAGGGCCCCAGCGGTGGTAAAGTTAACACAATTAGTCTCTTATAATTAGCATGACCCCACTGGGAATTGTTTCACCTTGAGTTTGAAGCGACAGACAAGACAGCAGGAAAAAAAAAAAATCCCAAATAATCATCATCTCACCGTTCTCTCTTAACGCCGTGGGCAGCACTTCTCTCTTGATGGAGCCGCAGGGGAAAAAGAGCGGTAAAATATTTGCGTCCTCTCCTACACCGGGAACAGAATTTACGAGGCAGTGTCAGTTATCGTGCCAACAGCCTTTCCGACGCAAATGTAAAATGAAAGTTAGGTAGTTAACCAAAAGCG
The DNA here is from genome assembly GCA_030340625.1 of Merluccius polli. Classification (NCBI taxonomy): domain Eukaryota; kingdom Metazoa; phylum Chordata; class Actinopteri; order Gadiformes; family Merlucciidae; genus Merluccius; species Merluccius polli. The sequence goes on along the minus strand of JAOPHQ010002697.1, from coordinate 52,292 downwards.
TTAACCAAAAAGTTGTGTGCTATAATTCAGTTTGTCTTTGTATTTTATTTTTATAGTTGCTTTATGTTTTTGGATTTTATTGGATTTATTATGGTTATTATCTTAAGACCCTGGGAGGGGGTGGGGGGGGGGTGATGTGGGAGTGTTTTGTGTGTGTTTTATAAATACTTATTATTTTATGTACACTGAAAAACTATAAATGAAGGGAGAAAAAAAGGAAAAAAAAGTAGTGTCCTACGTTGGAGGATGAGACGTGACAGGACGTCAGCCGTGCCGCTGTCCTCTCCCAAAGGTTTCAGACCCAGGTTTTGGACTGCGTAAACACAACAACAGCATTTCACCACCATTACTCACAGTCATCTTTGTTTTGAGCACATGTTGACTGTAGATTATTAACATTATTGCTGTGCAAGGCTGTGTGTGTGTGTGTGTGTGTGTGTGTGTGTGTGTGTGTGTGTGTGTGTGTGTGTGTGTGTGTGTGTGTGTGTGTGTGTGTGTGTGTGTGTAAAAAGAGGCCTAGAGATGCAATGGCACATATTTTGTTGATCCCTTTTGACGTGGAGAAAAATGATAAAGCACACATGGACAGGGACAGTTCTACACATATTCATGCCTATTCAATTGTGTCTGGTAATTTCAACACCTTACACAATGTTGTGACAGGTGCCTGCTACTAAGTATCACCACATGACAAGGCTAGAATTAGGGATGCTAACCGGCGACAAGAATAAACCCAACACAAACGTTGCAAAGAAAAAGAGACAAATTAATTATTTCAAGCATTAAAATATTAGTGAGATTGTATACTGTTCAGTATGTGTGGACAGTCGAGTACGGGATTATAATGCGCCGGTAACTCACCCAAATCTCCCGTTGCTTTGCCGACAACATATACAGACTTGGCATTCCACTTGTCCTTTATTAAACGCCATTCTGAAATAAAATACACAGAAAAATATAGATTATAATATAGGATATAGGATTATAATATAAGATATAAGACAGGTAGATATCCAGCCTAACACGACAATGTTGTTATACGGCAACCGTTTTACCTTACAGCTGTGGCATCGTTTCATTAATTGGGATTAAATTAAATCTAATCACCTTCTCCTCGTCCCTCCGCTTCTAGACACATCTTAACAGCCTCAACCGCTCTGGGGCTCGTGAAAATAAGCCCTCCATGTTTGTCTGGTTGGAACAGCTAACATCAATTATATTTAAAAAAAAGAGCACATAGTGTATTTGTCATACGAAATAAACTGTATACGAAATATATACGCTTCCAGAAAAAAATAGACAAATTGCAATGAAAAAGTACAATAGACTGTTAAATGGGATAAATTACCTTTTCCGACAAGGTATTTAATGAGACAAACTTAAAGGAAAGAACTGGGATCAAGGTCGCTCTGTGCCCATGTGCTGCCAACTCCTGTGGAATGAAAACAATGTTTTGCATTCAATGTAACAATACATAAGAGGAGGACCATTTGTCAGCCAGTCTGATACATGGAAGGACTTATTAGTCATATGTCATACTTGGCAAAGGAGAGTAAATGACTAAACCTTGACATAAGGATCCGGTCCTGAATCCTCCTCCCTGGGCTCTTTCAACAGCAACACCTGCATGATCCTGACCAAGTCATGGAAACCAACCCTGCAAAAGCAGAATAAACACCCCCCCCCACACACACACACACACACACAGATGATCAACCACGCCTGAGGGTGGGAGACCTGAAAACAACAGCAACACCCAACAAACTGACATGTGCAATACGCTGATAAAAATAAAACATGCAGTTAAATCGTGATTAGCGATGAACGAACTGCCAATGTGAGGAAGTAACTCAGACAATGAACGACAGCTCCTGTGTTTACCTTGACAAGATTACCTTGACTGTGCGTTACATTACAAGTTCATCTCCACGTGGCAACATGATGATGATGCCGCCTAGAGATTGATACTTATTACTACTGAACAAATCATCGCGAACAGGAGGTACAAACAATATACAAACATGAGATTTGTACCTGGCTACTGCCCGTAGCTTTTCATTGTGCAGCCATGGCTCCAACAGCTGAATGCACGGCGACTGCAACTCTTGCTAACACGGGGGGGGGGCTCATATATTGGTAATACTTCTGGTAGCTGTCCAGAAATTATAAAAAACGGATTATGAAACAATAAAAAATCATATAACAAATCGGGGAAAAAATGAATTACGTCAAAAGCATCCTAAAAAATGTGTATGTGTAACAAGTATGAATATATGTTTTACTACTGACCCCTGATGACATAAAATGGGTTGTTCCGCGTGTCCGTAGGAAACAAGCGCACATTACGGATCGAAAGAGCCAACCGCAGACTTGGAAGCAACGCACGTTTCGAGCCAAAATGGCCGCCACCGCGCTGTAGTTTCCCATCGGTGGTCTCTGCTCTATAACCTCACGCGGTACCCCCGCCCCCTTGGTTTGTATACGGTTCAGCGTGTGTGTGGGGAGCATGGCTTCGTCGGCAAAGAAACGTGCGGTAGATTTGGGCACAAATCCCGAAGAAAGCGACAACAGCTCCGATGAAAGCCTGGACGACGACGACGACGGCTCCGCGGGGGACAGCGACGCGTCGGACGAGGAGATCAACGAGGTGGGACGGTGAAGTTGTCCGTTGCGCCTCATGCGTGGCTATGCTAACGAGCTAACTGTTATCAAGCATGTCACTGTATGTTTATATGGGGGGTTACCTGGCTTTAGTCAGCGTTCACACTTGTATTATATGAGTTACTGCCTCCAGGGTTATATAGTGTTATATTGTGCTTACGTGTTTTCTTTACCCCAGGAGGTCATCGTGGACTTTGAAGCTCACGCAATTTCACACACCGACTTCAACGGCATCAAGAAACTTCTACAACAGGTGCGGAGCATGAAAAAGTATTTTTATATCTTAACGTATACCGCCTTTCGTGACATTATCTTGACGTCCCTAGTCAACTTACCGGTGTGTTGCTTATTGTAACAGCTGTTCCTGAAGGCCCACGTGAACATATCAGATCTGACCGACATCATCATCCAACAGAATCACGTGGGGAGTGTAGTTAGGGTGAGTCATTATGGATACCTGGGGCTACTCATATATCTCATGCATCTCATATATCTCATATATGTCGTATATCTCATGTATCTCATGTCTATGTCTCATCTATCACTCCACCATCTCTCCTTGCATGTCTATAGGCCTGTGTGTGTGTGTGTGTGTGTGTGTGTTGAGTGATAAAATAATTCTCTTAATCATCCATCCATCCATCCATCTTCTTCCGCTTATCTCATGTATCTCATATCTCACGTTTCTCATATATTTCATACTGGTGTCTCTTTCTTTTGGTGTTTACAGCAAGCAGAGGTGCCCGAGGACAGCGACGGCGAGGACAACCCAGATGAGGTTTTCGGCTTCATCAGTATGCTGAACCTCACCGAGAGGAAGGTGACTGTGTGTGCTGAAGCGGCACATGTGTACAGACGTGCACTGTTGTCCGGTGTGCTTGAACCTAGGGCCAAACGGTTAATGGAAATACGATCAGAATCGCAATATGGCCAAGTGCGATATCCGAATCTCAGGAGCTGCGCATTTTTTGATAAGGGTAAAATGTGTAAATGTACATTTCTAACACCATTATAGATCAAGTGCTGTAGTGCTGCAGAGATGCCCTGTCCTACACATTTTTTTGCTTGGTACAGACTAGGGATGGCCCGATACCATTTTTTTCAAAACGAGTACGAGTACGAGTATTTACATTTGTGTACTTGCCGATACCGAGTACCGATACCGATATTTGGATGATAATAAAACAGCGGTAATAGCGTGTGTGTGTCCGAGAGGGCTGCTCTATTCGGACACATTACTCTGAAGCCCCGGTGATGGTCTGGAAGTGTGGATGATAATAAAACAGCGGTAAGAGCTGGCGTGTGTGTCCGAGAGGGCTGCCCTTCTCGGGCAACTGTAGTGCAAAGGCCCGGTGTGTGTGTGTGGATGAACCAAAACATTGGATTTTTTCAGAGTCCCAAAAAGACCACCATGGGTCGGACCACCCCAGTCGATATTTCATTAGCTCCTGATGCACTGTAGCACTCTCCAACGGTCGCGCGGCGGTCAGTTTCGTTGTGCAAAATTTACGTGGTATCGGTGAATTTTTTATGAGTACGAGTACATGAGTACAGTATCGGCCCGATCCCCGATCCCAGTATCGGTATCGGGCCATCCCTAGTACAGACCCCAACAAATGTCACATTTTAATAGTTTTTTCAGTGAAAACGAAAATTGTGATGCAAAAATGATTATTCCCACTACTAGTGAATCAATCACAATTTCAAAATAATCCCAATATGATTTATTTTTCTTTTTTTTTAACCATATCGTTCAGCCCTACTTGAACTCGGCATTGGTGTTGTGTGACAGGGTGTCCAGTGTGTGGAGGAAGTGAAGGAGCTGATCATGGATCAGTGTGAGAAGAACAGCTCCAGCAGCTTCACGGAGCAACTGGAGCTGATCCTGAATGACACCAGCAAGTCCGTGGGGCTCCTACTGAGCGAGCGCTTCATCAACGTACCGCCACAGATCGCCCTGCCGCTACACAGACAGCTCCAGTAAGTGACCCGTTTTGATTGAACGAAGACAACAAAACAGACTTCATAAGTTTTGTCACGCGCATATAAATCTGAAATTAACTTTCACAGAACTTTCATCAAAATTGTTTTTTTTGTGATTGCATCGCCAAGCCTGAATAATAGGCTTAAAGAACTCCATAGATATAAAATCAATGGATATATACATTGACCTTCCAATGTTTAGTGGTGCCATAATGAAATATGTTACTTGGAAGTGCTTCCTTGAGTCATTACAGATTCAGGAATGTATTTTTACAGTACAGTTTACACTTATTTTTAACGTCATGAGCGTTGAGGGGAAACTATTTGAGTGAAGCTCTGTGCTGGTGTGTCAATGGAGTGGGCAAACACACTCATTGACCTTGACTTGTACTTAGCTGAGTTGGTGTGTTGGGGCACCAAAGGAAATTTTGTGGGGAGGCGGAGGAACCTTTGTTCGACAGTTTTGAAAGCTAACCTGAGGGGTCAAAATAATATCAACAATATTGCTTATATAGCAATTTTCTAAATGCCAATACACTTTACATAAAATATCAATAAAAAGTCACACAAATACATTTAAAGCATACAAATTAAGAGGCAGAAAGAGGGACTAGCGAGGTTAGGAGATTTGGGTGTTAAAAGCAATTTTGCACACACAAACCGAAAATGAACAGAATCCTGTTTTTGTTTTTCTTACCAGGGAGGAAATGGCCGAAGCCCAGCGGACCAACAAGCCGAGCGGGAAGTGTCACTACTGTCTCATGATCAGTAAGACCTGCAAGGAGGTCCCCAAAACCATCCCAGCCCGGGGAGGAGCAGTGCCCAAAGAGGAGCTGCTGTTTGTCAACGCGGAGGAGGAGTTCTTCTATGAGGTAAAGAGTTGAACACTAAAAAGCATATTTTCTTTAATACATTATTTTAGTGTTGCACCGATTCATCGGCGACTGGTCAAGATTGGCCTGTATATGCCCTAAACATGTGATCGGCCAATCAACTTGCAACTTGCAATTTGCCAGTTGCAGGAGCCGATCACTTGACTCTTCCACTACTTCCTATAATATACTAATATGTTTTATATAGGTCTGTGTTTTAAAGGAATTTTTGAAAAAAAATAAAAATTGTAGCCTATATTTCACTGAAAAAATAAATAAAACATTGATCGGTACTGGATCGGCTGATCATACATTTAAAAAAAATAAATGATTGGTATAAGCCTTTTCACAATTGTGTTGAAATAAATAATTGTTACCTAGTTGAAAAGATACAACCACCTTTTCTCCATGAATCAATAGAGAAATTAAAAAAAACCCAAATTTAAGCCATTCTATGGTATTCAGACCTTATTTAAAAGCTGCTTTTTTAGAAAAAAATGACTTGAATTCTGCTCCAAAACATTTCTTAACGTGGATACACTGTCTGCAATGAGTGATTGTCATTGACCAGTGTAGCAGCAGTGCAGAGATATTCTATTCAAAAAATTGAGATATTCAAAAACGTTTCAGTGAGTCTCAAACGTTTCAGTCTTTTTTTTTTAAACGTGAGAAAGGAATATCTCTGCACTGCTCCTACACGGATCAATGAAACTCACTCAGACTCTCTGACTCAGTGTGTCTACGTTAAGCTATGTTTGGAAGAAAAATTCAACCAAAAAATCGTACTCACTGCAGCTTTGACACTTTTCAAACCAGCCCACAGGCACTGGTATTTTACGACACCCCATCTAATGTCTTGTTGCTCTCCTTGTAGCAGGCCACCGTGAAGTTCAACTACTCGGTGCAGGAAGAGGCCGACTCGTGTCTGAGCGGCCGCTGGTCCTTCGACGACGTGCCCATGAAGCCCCTCAGGACGGTGATGCTGATCCCTGCCGACAGCATTCCCACCATCATGGAGAAGCTCAAAGAGTACCTCACAGTGTAAAGCTCACAATAAACCCAATCATGCAGATCACATACACCAGTGGACTCTCTCAGACATGGTTCAATGCAAACGTTTACTTAAAAGTTTTGAGGATTTTGAGTACATTAATACTGTAATTTCAACTCTAATTTTAATGTGTGGTGATTATTGCCAGAGGGTTTATGCTGCAATATTATTTTGGGATTCAACACCAAAGTATATCAGCGCTCTGCTCATAGTACAAAAAATATATATTTACAATTTAGGTACAATATTTGTACATTTGAATTTGTTTTGGATGGCAAGTGGGCCTTGTTTTCTGCATATTTTTTTCTATATAACCGCATAAAACAAAGTAATGAAGCCCATCCCGTTCATTGTGTCTTAGTTAAGGATGACTGCGTTAATCCTGTCCCTGTGAATTAACTGTAGGAGGTGGTAGGTCGAATACCCAAAAACTATTTGTATATTATCCCAATTCTTTCAAATATTTTTCTTCCGACTGTCGTACTTGACTCCGTAAAGCTTTTGTTACATCATATTCTACAATCACACTTTTCCAATGATAAGTCTTCATCTCTACATGTTAGTACGGGCAATTTTTCAAAATCTCAATAAATGCACTCTTGACTGCAATCTACTTGGAAGATTTTGCTGTTTGCATATTTGTTGACATTCACACCAGTAGGTGGCAGGATTGGTCCCTAGAACAGTGCTTCTCAACTCCTGGGTAGCTTTTGAGAGGGTCGCAGAGCATATGCCAAACCTTAATCTTTAGAAAGAAGCCTGTGAATTAACTAATGTTTCAATGGCTTACTATTACATTGAGTTTAGCCCCAATTGTTGCAGCTTTTTGTTCACTACATTTTTTTTAACGGTACATGAAGGCATTGTTGATTACTGCAATATTGGTGAATACGCTTTATTTTCATGTCGTGACTTATGACACGTGTGTCCTGAGGCTAGACCAGTTGAGAACCACTGCTCTAGAATGACATGGAGGTCACCGCAGGCAAACATTATATTGGACAGTATTTATTTATCAACACGACACGCATACTTGGAAAATATCAGTCAATGTGCCCCTGCCAGAGGGAAAATTGTAGTCCAGTCACAGACTTCCATGAATTGCTTACAAATGACCTATTAAAAATACTTAAAAACACTTCCACATCAACCTTTTTATATTTATTTTGCTGCAAAGTAAAGCATTATCTAAACATACATGAAGCAGCTTCCGAAAAGGACAGACGTAAGACTCCATTTTGTCCGCAGTAGTAGTGGAATGCTAAAATGTAGGGAGGAATGAACTATTTAAGCAAGTACCTGCTTTTACAGAAAGACTCCATCCGCCAACTTTATAAATGATTACTGGTAAACGCCAAATTAAAAAAAGGCTTAAAACGAATACCGTACGAGGAGGACATCTGATTAGTGATGGATGAAGGTAGACATTTTGAAAGTGGAAAGTCATTGTATCACACATCTGTCATATGACGTCTCCTCCTCAACCTCCCTGTGCACTGCAGCAGACATCTTGGGCTTCTTGTCGGCGTTGCCGTTTCTAGAACAGTCCCGGTCCAGTATGTGTTGCAGTATGTCTTTGCTCTCGCTAGAGGGCAGGTTGTAGAAGAAGTACTGTGGCGTCATTTCAATGAACCTTAAATAAATAAGACGGGTATGAGTTATAACACAGTAAATTATTAATAAAATTATTAAAATTATCGAATGACAAAACAAACCAGTAAAATCCCAGAGCTAACCACGTTCAAAAATAAAAACTATAATCTTGCATGCCGTGCACACCAAAGAGTTATAGACCGGAAGATTTGACCATGGGACGGCTGCACTTACAATTGTGGGGAGATTTCAGACAGCGTCCGTATGCAGTTGTTCTCGGCCAGGGTGTATTCGTGGAACACGACCCACTCCGGCAGCCCACGCTTGTGTGTGGTCGGTCCGTACCCGGAGACAGGGTGAACCTGGGCCACGTGCTTGTGGGTCAGCATGAAGTAGTTGCCTCCCCCATCCACGTCCCGAGCTATCTGCAAAATTGGAGAAAGTTAGTTTTTTCTACCCCCCCCCCCCCCCCCCCCCCATGTAAAAAAAGTAATGGCTCCTATTGTATAGCAGTCACATTAGTTATTAGTGAGTAATTAGTTTAAGTCATGGTAAACAGGATCTGACAAATGTACTTATTGTAAATAACTTTGCACAAAAGCGTGTGCTGCCTAAATGTTAAAAAGTCAATGCAGAGGGATGCATCTACTACACACCTACCAAATATCATGTCAGGACAATTTCAAAAAGTATATTAATATACATCTCAAAGTCAGCTAATAAACTCAGTCTTGGAAAGACTGAGGTGTGGTCTGAATCAGCACTTTTACTTCCTCGTAGTGCGAAAAGCCGCCAATAGGCACCGTAGCTGTAATGCGAGTGGCCTGGTTTGGTAATTGGTCACCCGCTTGGCTATGTAGCCGGGAGGGAAAAGCCATTAAATCGGCGTCAAGAAGCAGAAGGAAATTGATGTAAGATTGCAATGGATTTCATGGAATATAATTTTCTGATGGTTAATGCACACCTTATTAATCCTTAAGAACATAATTAGAAGTAAATTATGGATTTCTGTTGTCCATCACATCACAAGTCTTGTGACTCACTTGCATGAAGAACCCAGACAACAGGGCTCTCTTGATGTTGAGAGTGTTGGCCTTGGTGCCGAAGGACGGTTCAGAAACCGGAAGTTCAGTCCGATTTAGGATGTCCCTCAACTCTGACCTCGTGGCTTCGGCTGTCTCCAATGACGTGTGGTTAAGGAAATTGTCCCGGCACCAGTTTTCAGCATTAAAGTCTGGCAGTGAGGGTGGGGCGGGGATACAACATACACATATTAAATACAGTAATAAAGCATGTGCCATTTTAGAATGGTTATGTTTTGGGGGTAATGCTCACGCGGCTCTTTCTGGCTCTGTTGAAAGGCGTTGTAGACGTTGATGAGGGTGAAGTGGTCTCCCTCAGGGTGATGAAACCTTCTGTGACGCTGGTGCGCCGCGTGGGCCATGCCAGCAGGGGGCGCCAGAAAACAGCACGGTACTGGAAGAAAGATAATTGTTTTATCACTGCAGATCAACTACTTACTCACTGGCCACATGACGAAACACACACTTAAGGAAGGGTCACATAGCAATCCAAGTTCAGTGGTCTTTTTCTGTTTCTACGCCCCAGAGAGCAAAAAATCAAATTAAAATCTTGGTTGTATCTTTTCAAATTAAAGGAGAACTGAACCCCCTGAACCCCACCTTAAAAAATTTTTTTTTAAAAAGTGTTCAGGTTTTGGAGGTGTGGATGGCGTTTTCAGAAGGTGATGAGTGTATTTCGGTTCGACAGTGGCCAGTCTACACGGTGTTGATTTGAAACCTCACCAGACACTTTTTTTACAGATTACTACTTCTGGCCGAGTTTGTGTTTGCCAATTACACGCTTACAGATCCCCGCTTCCAGCAACATGATAAGGTTGAAACAAATATGAAGCGAAAGAAAGTGAAACGCCCTGTTCAGATTTGAGCTCATCTGCCATCAGACTTTAGACGTATGCATCTAACTTTAGATATGAATCTAAAGTCTGATTGGTGAGACAAGTTCTCCTTTAAATGTGCTCCACACTTACCGGACAACATGGCGGTGACCGTCAACATCTCATTGGCGCAGTCGAACTCGCAGGACGCCAGCAGGGCTCGGCCCATCTGGGGGTCCAGGGGGAACTCTGAGAGGATCACCCCGATCTCCGACAGGTTACCGTCGTTGTCCAGGGCGGCGAGGTAGTCCAGCTCCTCCAGGGCCTGCATGAGACCCTCGGGGTCTGTAGGTGGACGCACGCGCACACAAACACACACAAAATTAGACACCATGCTGTTTTGTATGTACAGTATATTTTATATTTCACTATCTCATTTTCCAGGTACAGCAGATGTGAAGATGTGATGCAAGAAAAGAAAAAAAAGCTCACTGATGACACCGATGCCATTTTGTTATTTCACACTAGTCTCGCATTGATAATGATACAGGCGCCGTTCATCAGGGGATTCGTTCAGGATCTCTGGTCGGAGTTATAAAACGTCTATAAAACGTGAATCAAGCAAAGCCAACCATTTCACATGGAAATATCCCATCCATCTGACTTCAATTGGCCCATAAAACATCCAAGTGAATATTGAACAACATTAACAGAACAGAAAACGAATACACGAGGGAAGTGTAACAACCACTATGGTGTTGCAAGCACCGAGGTGATGGCAACTGGCGATGAGGGTGAACACATGACAGTACTTTAGTCCCTTCTCATTGTGCTACAGTGGCACTGCTTCCAGCAGACAGACACATTGTGTAGCCGCTAATGAATCTGGCTTCCCTCCCTGTCTCTCTCAGCGCCTGTCCCCCCCCCCCGTTCTCCGTCTACGTGCGAGGGGGCGGGTCGGCCTGCGGACAATGGGCCTGTGGCACGGCACTGTCAGCTCAGCTAACGCATGGCTCACTGGACCCAAACAGCACAGCGTACCTACGGCGTCCATCTGCGCTGGTGCCCTGCAGGCACACACAAAAGCACACCCGCTCCCTACCCGAATGCACCTTTGTGGGGCCAATGTGTCTCTGGAAACAGAGAGTGAGTGAGTGTGTGTGTGTGTGTGTGTGTGTGTGTGTGTGTGTACCTGGTCGGTGAATGAAGTGGCAGTGTCCCAGGCCACCAATCTCCATGCGTTTGAGGAATAGGACCGTGGAGGTAATGTTGGACTCCAGGATGCGTGGCGAGTTCTCCGCAGGGAGGGGCTTCCCCTCTGGATACAAGCAAAAGCATTTGCCTGGAAATAAATAAATAAAAATCAATTCAACAAAAATTAGGAGAATTAAACAGGTTTCCAATCCTTCAAAAAATAAGCAGCCACGGATCAATAAGCACGTACTTCTCCGTGAATACCGGCATGTTGCTGATATTACCTGTCGGTCGACACAGCTGCTTACGCATGTCTGCCCTGCATTTGCTAATGGGCCTCATCACCTCAGAGTTGGCCCTTATCCTCGGATTGTACACCTGTTAGGACAATAATGCACAATCAACATGTCACTCATATAAAAAGACAGCTTTTGATCACTGATAACTACAGTTCATTTTATGATTCTACCGTGAACAAAATGCTAATTTTCACACTTACAAATCTTTTCTCCACTCCCGTGTCGATGACAAAATGGATGGTGTTGGTCGCCCAGAGGACATCCTCCCCTTGCTGTGTGGACAAGAAGACCCGCCGGGTCCTCTTGGACGAGGCTGCATCCTTGCCCAGGATGGGCAGAGGCCCCGCCTGCCCGGCACACAGCTTCACCGGCACCAAGCGGTCCAAGTCCGCCCCGAGACGGGTGCTCTCCCTCTGGAGGATGCTGTGGGCGACCTCCACCTCCTGTGTGTGGATGTCACAATAGTACAGTACATAGGTGACCATTTGTTTTCAACCTGCTGGAAAATGATCTCGCCAGTTTAGGATGTTGTTGTTGTGTTTATTTTAGGTAGGGGAGGTAAAAGTATGTTAGCCTTGTGAGACCATCCCGATCCCGTGAGTTCACATCCTGTTTCTCTACAGATCTTGATTTTCATTACGAAAAACACAAACTGAGGATTATCTGGATGGTCTAGACTAGTAGGGGTATGTCCTAGCACCTTGACCTAGCACCTGATTTGTCCCTAGCAATACGTTTGATTGATTGATGGAGGAATACACAAAGGGGTAAGTGTTGTCGAGTTGTACATCATCAAATATACGCGCTTATATGTGCTCTTATATTTCCAACTTTTAAGGCTTATTATACCTTTCTTACTGGTTTTATGGGCTTTCTAGGTGTTAGGGTGGGGACTGTTGTCCTTCACTAATTTGAAAGTGAAGCTGTGAAGCCTTATAGGACTGACTACCATACAGAACAAGCTATACAAATGCACTTAAAAGTGTGGCTTAAATTAGCAGTGTTTTTTATGCCAAATTAACCTTCATATTCTAAAAAGAAAAACACTAACCAAGTCATATTCGACCCAGACGTAATTGTTATTTACCTCTAATGAGTATCCCTAATAACAATTGATGAACTGTCACTTTGGTAGAAAACAAACAAACTCTCGGTGCGGTGCTGAACTCGCTCGGACCAAAGATGATTGATGACCGACTGTTGGTCTAATATCATTGAATCAACAATGTGTTGATACACCCCGTAGTAACTATAGACATCAGTAGTTGGTCTTATTAAAAACAGACCAAAATAGCCTAGACTGCTTGTTCCACGGTATTTCAAACACTTTCCAGACTGATTCTTCACCAGAATGGATGAATTCAACGCTGAATAGGCAGAGGCAGCTCCCAGTTTATTGTCACACAATAAAGATGGGCGACAGAGATTTAAAAAAAACATCATATATTGTCACCATTGGCAAGATGAACAATATTGACTAAAAGCAGGAATGACACCTCGGGGGTGGGGAGCAGCATTTTTTTGTTACGACGAGTGAACAAAGAATCAGACTGGGAAAGGATTTCTGATTTGTGGTTAAGTTTACAGCATAAACAAAACAAGCCATGGAGAGAAAACCCATTGCACAATACGAAGCTGCACATCTGTCACCTAAATAGCTTGTTGTGGCCAAAACTGCCAAAATAACTGCATTGTTTTATAATGCAATGTAATTACATAATTTTATATTACCCCCATCATTTTAGATTTTAATGAAAAAGTGCCACCAGGAATGTCATATATTAAGAATATCTTATATTATAATGTGTTTTCATATCAATGTTTTTAATTCTATTGACCTTTATGGCAGAGTTTGACTAGCTTTAACGTTTTCCTTATAACTACGTTCCCCTGATCTCGGCTAGACTGTATAGCAGGGGTAACTAATACGTCAACACTGCCACAATATCTGTTCGGGGATACTCGACTTCCTGCACGTTCTCGTCTTTACCAAGTATTTCAGGTGACAGGTCTCTGCCATGCCTGTAGAGGTGCTTGCACACTGCCCCCACACACATCAACACATCGGCACAGTGCTCCCATGCCTGTTGGGGGTCATCGGCTGTTGTCTGGGAAGTTCCTTGTTGGCGAACATGTCGACTTGGTTTTGGCCAACTTTGGCAAAATGACTTCCTTGTACCGATTCTGCCAAAGAGCATTTAGCAATGTAAACAATGGCAATATAGCACTTTCGCCTTTTAAAATCAATGTGCGTCGGTCAGTACAGAGTTTGTGGACAAAATAACAGTGAATCACTATACAAGTACTGTCTTATCGCAAAGACAAAAGTGCTATATTGCAATTGTTTTGGGCCATAAATGATAAAAAACGCTCACCTGCGTCGAGGCCAGAAACACGGCGACGTCGCCTCGCTCTCTGGTGCGGTGGAGCTCCAACACGAGCCTTAGAGCCGAGTAGAAGTAGTCATCGCTATGACCACCGCCACTGGCAGCGGTGCCGTTGTAGTTGTGGTTAGCGTAGACCACCTGGGCCGGGCGCGGCACCTCCAGACAGACGAGCGCCGCGGCGCCGCCGTAGTGGCTCCGCAGCCGCTGGGCCGCGGCGAGGGGGGGGTCCACGAGGACCACCGCCCTCAGCCCGGGCCGGCGCCGCAGCAGTGCCCCCAGGAGCCCCAGCAGGATGTCGGTGCTCAGCGTGCGCTCGTGGGCGCGGTCGACCACCACGGCGCCGTAGCGCTCCAGGAGGGGGTCGGAGGTCATCTCTCGGAGCAGCGTGTCGTCTGTGCAGTACCTAAGGATGGGGGGGGGGGGGGGGGGGGGGGGGGGAGCGAGGGCGGGGGAGCGAGGGCGGGGGAGAGAGCGATTTCAGGCCTCAGTGTCTTTTTCCTCCCAATATGTAAAATACATCATATGCTGGAATTTCAAAGGGATCAAATACTGAGCAGAGTAGCAGCCCACTAGGATGCAGGCCAGGTACTCTTGAGGGATTCTTGAGGGATGTCACTTTCCACAATGAGTTTTTATTTTGTATAGTCATAGTCATAGTCTTACTACTTCATTTTATAGGAAAAGATCAGACTAGACCACCGTTAGTGTACTGCTACTGGTATCACACAGGTCCATATTTTATTATTTCATACATTATATAATAACCTTGCCTGTAATTGGGCCTACAGACAGGGCCAGTGATAAAGCTGTGACACATGAAACTATGAAAAGGTTTGTGTCTCAAGTTTATTATCTGATATGCAGGTAATAAGATATGTCTCTCCACTATGATAATACAATGTCATCTCTCCTTGCTCCTTGTTTAAACTCGCTGTCTGTGACCCATGGAAACACACAGCATGTACTGCCTCAAAAGAAGAACACACACAAACACACAGCTGAGGCAGTATCATAAGTGTTTGTTTTTGTGGCAGGCGATCAGCAGACGAGTCACGATGGACGCACAGTGTGATCAAACATCTCTTGGAGGAGACAAACATTGTATTCAAGCAAGTGTGTTGCATAACTCCAGCCTGCATCACACCAGCTATGAAGCAGCTATTAATCTTCATCAATCAATCACTCCATAAATCTATCGATCTCTATAGGAGGGTTTTTACCTTTTAACCATTATTAAAGCCCTCCTATTGGTCTACACCAAAATTCTAGATTAATAATAAGTGGTTGCGTGGTGCTTTTGGACCTTCAGATCACATGACTGAAACCCTCCTAGGGCTTGTACATCACGACGTCACATCGCAATGACCACCTCCATTTTGGCATGTTAGTTATGGTGTTGGTAGTCATGTTTTTTTGGTTATTGTTTAGTAATTAATCATGAAATGATTTGTCATTATGGGGAAGACATTGTTGTGTGCTGTGTCTGCCACAGAGTTTCTTATGCGAGACAAAGTTTTCATTAGCCTAGGTTACGGTATACTGTATATTGTGTTGATTTAGGATTATACAGTACTACAACTCTCTTGAGTCCTCTCAATATGGCGGAGTATCAATGAACAGCAACCAATTCAATGAACAGATCCAGGACTAACATGAAAGGGAGGGGTGTTTGTTGTGTCCCACCTCAGCACCGTGTCATGGGAGCAGCAGCTCTTCAGGGGGACGCTGTAGCCCACTTCATGTCCGATGTTGACGTCCATCTCGTCGGCCACGCGCAAGGCCAGCTCCACGGCCTGCTGCCGGTGGGCCTGCGTGCACACCACCGTGCCGTGGCGGTACCGGGCGGACAGGCACAGCTCGGCGCACCACTGAGGGATCTGAGGGAAAGGGAAGGAAACAGAGAAGAAGACCCAGAGATGTTGTTTGGTTCTCAATCATTTAGTCAACGGGGACTACTTCCTGTCTACTGTCCTACCTACTACTGTCCTTGATTTTCTGAAGAAGCGTTCATCCAATCAAATTCATTCAACTGGTGAATTGCTGAGGACCCGAGGAAGTGCAGTGTCGAATGTGAAGTTGTTTGGATGAGCGGTTCTCAAGAAAGCTGTAAGCAGCGATACCGGAGGCCAAGCCTTCGGCTGTTCTGAACAGGCACGTTTTGAACAGGTGTGCCAATATGATTGCTGCAATAATTTCATTATTTTGTATAACAATATAGAGAAGGTTTCAAGAAGGGAAATCAACTCCAATGGATTGCAGTCGGCAGGATCGGTGGTGTAAAACACAGCTTAAAAGTGATGACAGACGGGAGGACTATCTTCTGGTATTGTTGCTCATAATGCAAAATTGCTTTGGCAGCATGTTGGGGATCCACCGGATCCATGGGCGTATTATGAGCGGATCAGGGGGCAGGAGGCCCCCGCCCCCCCCTCTTGTACCACACACACACACACACACACACACACACACACACACACACACACACACACACACGCCATGGATGTATTACGGACGCACACCCATACCAGTTTGTGTATTTGTGTCCCTCTTCCTCCTCGATAGCTGATATTAACAGTAGCCTACAAAAAAAAGGTGTAGGTCCAAAGTGTCACTGGAATAAGCAAGAACACCCTGCAATGACTCCGATGTATTAACACATCAGGTTGGTTTATCTGGTCAAAAGCTTGCCGGCTGAGCTGGGACTGGACTGTGGTGGTCCTGTTCAGTTCATATTGCTGGACACTGAAAAGTACTGCGATTGAACATGGAAATGATAGCCTTTCCATTTTTTTTTACCAACGAATAGGTGTCACTGATAAATGCTAAATGACTCAAGCCTATATAAAAGCACAGGATCATTGCTTTGATGTGTGATGACGGTTATAGTGACAGATAAGCCATCAACAATGTAAATACACACGTCGCCCCCCCCTAACAACAACTCCTAAAAGGTGAAGCACAGTCTAGAAAGCTATTGTCATCCCATCATGTCAGCAGCCCTGCAGGTGAATAAGCCTTATACACACCTCCCTCAGAAAGTGGGACCACCAGACCGGGTTTACCTGTGTGCTTTTGCCGGTCCTCGCCGTCCCCGAGACTATGACCAGCTGGTGGTCCACCAGGGCGTCCAGGACCTGGGCCCTGGCCCCCCAGACCGGCAGCTCCCTCCTCTCCTGCAGCAGCCGGTAGTAGCGGGACGAGAAGGGCAGCCCGTCGAACCGGTTCAGCTCCAGGTCGGCTCCGAAGTGGTCTCGGTGATCGGGGTCGTGGTCTCGGGGGTCGTCGCTTTCAGGACTAACGTCCCTTTCTACCGGCTGGTCTTGCTCCATCGACACGACGCGCACACACCACGCGCACGCACGCGCATGGTCCGCAGCGCGCGGACGGACGACCCCGAGAGTTACCGGTAATTAGGGCGCGCGCAACAACAACAACAACAAACAACAACAAACAACAAAAAAAAAAAAAAAAAAAAAAGGGACGCGTCTTTTTACGCACTTAAAAGTCCTTAAGTGAAAAGGACGACTCTTTCACTCATTTCCACGCGTAGTGACGGCCTGCGTCTGTGTGTCTGGTGAAGTTAAAATCACGAGTGCGCCCCCCTCGCGCTGTGTTTCCCCAGGGGGTAATGATGATGTCAGTACTGGCGTGGCTGTTAACGCACGTGTAGGCACCACATTTACACACACACACACACACACACACACACACATATATATATATATATATATATATATATATACACGGATCATCATTTTAAAAAAATGGGGACCACGTGCTGTAGGCCCCCACGTCGGTGTCACGGTACTGTGATGATATATATATATATATATATATATATATATATATATATATATATATATATATATATATATATATATATATATATATATATATATATATATATATATATATAGGCCCCACGTCGGTGTCATGTGTGCAATAAATCACCTTTAAATGCCCCACAGAGCATTTAATATTCTACAATGTAAGGGTGGGTGTGCACTTTAAATAAACCCGAAGTTGAAGATGTGTTTATTTAAAGAGCGGTTACCCAGACAGATTAGTCTATTAAATGAAAGAGGGTGTAGCAAGGATAATAATAGTTTTCTTTAATTAAACGTATGATTATTTGGAAACCATGCTATGTTGTTGGTTTTGCTCCCTGGCACCCTCTAGTGGCGGTATTAATAAAACACTTGGGTCTCTGCTCAATGGTCTCCCCTCCATCTTCTGGTCCATGGACCCACTAAAAGCTTCTCCTCTCTCCTGGGTTGATCCGACATGATTTGTTCTTGTAATACTTATTTCCTATGACTTCATTGTTGCCCCTAGTGTTCAGGTTTGCTATCCAGGGTCTGTCCATTTGTTGGGTAACCTGGGTGATGAGCAAGGAATACACTTCCTCCTGGAGCCATAACAATAAATCCTTATTTTTTAGTGTAAAAAAAAAAAAAGAAATCTCAAGATTTCTTTCTTGATGATTAGGGGAGTTTTTCCTTGCCCTTGATGGCTTATGGGTACGGGAGTGTCATATAATGTGGCCTGTGAAGCCCTTTGAGACTGTAAGTGTGATTAAGGGCTATATTAAGGGCTGTACAAATAAAGTGAACTTGAAAGAAAAAAGAGCTCTCTGCCATCTTGAGCAATGCAAACACCATTCCACATATGAGGATGTTTTCTCAACCTCCACCTTTCAGCCAAACGGGGATTTATGTTTTATTTTGGCTTGGAAATTGAATAGTCTGAGGTAGTATTTCATGTTGTTGATCTTACTTCATAAAACACACAACGCAGGAATTATCAAGGTAGCGCTTCTCTTCCTAGTGCACCGGAGAGAATGAGGGTCCAGATGGTGGCAGCGATGAAAGGATTGCACAAGTATCTTATGTATTGGTCGCTGTTGTTTTGTAGTTGTCACATTAACAAAAGTACCATTGTGGTACTACTTCCAATGTACGCGTATCCAGGGAAATCTTGCAATTTAGTGGTTGCCAAACGAGAGATACTTATTAGATATTGTGAGATATTGTTGTGTAACCTCGCTAAGCACTCCTTTTCAGTTTGCTGTTGGTACTGTTTGTGTGTGTGTGTGTGAGAGAGAGAGAGAGAGAGAGAGAGAGAGAGAGAGAGAGAGAGAGAGAGAGAGAGAGAGAGGCAGTCAGAAAGACAGATAAATAGATGGGTAGATACATAGATGTTTTGTGCTCATCGAGGAAGGACTTGTAATCCCTCAGAAAAGTATGTATAACGCATGTTTGCATTATACTTTTTGCGTTTCAAAAGATGGTGGGCATATACAGTAACGATCCGTATGATACTTTATAAACGTATTGATTTGAGTCAATGATCTAGACACGTCATCCTCCACACAAAAGAATAAAAGCCAACTTCGTTTTGATAATGGATTTTACTGCTATTCAGGTGATGGACAGAGGCTGACGATTCAAAGTGTTTTCTTTACATTTGATGTATCAAGTAATCATCGCAGAAAAACACACAAAAAAAACCCCCCCACCGTTCGTGAAAAAGTGCTCAAACCCTCTGTCACGAACACATCACTGGACAACCACCACACGTACGTATGTGTAGCTACTAGCACATGAACACATGGCACCGCGATAGCAAAGTAAACCAAGTCATGTGAAACTAGTGCATCATTAAAAAGACGGTATCAAAAAGGTCAACGTAGCTAGTTAACGTTTTCCGTGCCAATACGTCAGCACAGAATGGCTAACGGCTAGGCATAATGTTTGGTGAAGAACAAGGCCTGTGCTTAAAGGAAAGTTTGCTCGGTGATGAATGTAGCGCAGTAAGCCAACATCTAAAAACAAGCCTGTATAAAAAGGCAGAAACAGAACAAAAGTTTCGCAAAACATTACAATCCGTCGATTCGTGTAATATTTTGTACGTGTTTTCGGAGTGTACAGATCAAATCAAAGACATACACAGATCATAAACAGATAAAGTAAAAAAAAAAGAAAAAAGTAAAGGTTGTGAATGAGCGAAATAGTACGATGGGGATACAGGTGCCGCATTTTAAATGATCACCATCCTAGAGCACTGTGTACAGAAAAAAAAACTCAAAACCCACTGAACTTCATTTCACAGGGCAGGGAAGGGTCTAGAAACTAATTTCCTATTCAAGTATACGACTCCCATCTAAATGGGAGCGATTAAATGGCCGGTGACTGTGCGTCGGTGTGCTGCTGGGCGTTTAAATCAAGTTAACGCGGCTGTGACCCTGCGCACGTTTCGAATGCCCACAGGGCCAATCGAATCACAGAATTTCAACCAAGGAGCCAATGGGATTGGTGCACGCAAGCGGTAGGGAGGATGGCCTTTATCAGAGTGATGCCGAGTGATAGACTGCACCGCCTTCGACGACCTCCTTGTTCATTTCATATTACACCACCCCCCCTCCCCTCCCTCCCTCCCTCCCTCCCTCCCTCCCTCCCTCCCTCCCTCCCTCCCCCCCATCCCGATCCCTTTTTTTAAGCTCCCAGCTGTCAAAAGAGCATTCTTGATGTGTTTCACCCTTTGGCTGGGTTGGGGCACGTCTTCATCTCAGCAGATGGAAAGACGTTTTGTAAATGATCCACGTCTGGCTAGATCTGCACAGGGACTGCCATTAGAATATCGGCATATCGCAGATGTCGTCTCACGGACGTGTTGTGTGTTTACAATCGTATCTCAAGGACCAGTGCTGTAGTACTTCAGTAGGTTGGGCCTATCGCTTTGTTGTTGTCGCTGTAACGTTCAACGTGGACACGGGTAGTCGGTAGTGTCGTGTCGTCTTCGAGACAGCGGCGCTGTTACGTCATCGTAGCACAGGCGCTACTCCGGTTAAACCTAGGCCGATTCATTATGCAACAAATCCATCGTGGTCAATGGTTCCCTTCACTTCAAATAACAGTTCCACAACACATTCCCTACATTTTAAATTGCACAGACTTCAAATACAGGCTTCCTTTCCGACTTTAGTCCTCTTTGCGGTCTTCTGTAAAACAACCGAGCCGTTTGTAGGCAATGAAGACCGATGGCAGATCGGGAGCAAACCGTGAATAAAAATTGCATTTGTTGCTACCGTTAAAGTCAAAGTGTCTGGCACAGTGCACTGTGTGGCAATAAATACATAGACAACATAAATACGTAACATGGACCTGAGCAAAGGCTCATAGCACCATTCAGAGACAGAGCAGCACCCGAGGGACACTGCAAGGTCTCCGTTCCTCCAGAAGTCAGATAAGCCACCATCTTTTTTAGTCTTCTTCTTCTTCTTCTTCTTCTTCTTCTTCTTCTTCTTCTTCTTCTTCTTCTTCTTCTTCATTTTTTGTAGTGCAAATTGTAATGTCGTATGGCAACGATGCCCCCCCAATCGGTCCCTGGGCCTCAGCTGCGGTATTTGATGTTGGCGATGATGCGAGGCTTTGGTAGTGTTGGTGGCTGTTTGAGAGAGGGCCTACAGGAGAGAGAGAGAAAGAGAGCGAGCGAGAGAGAGAGAGAGAGCGAGAGAGAGAGAGTATGGAGAGAGCGAGAGAGAGAGAGTATGGAGAGAGCAAGAGCGAGAGATTGTAATCGAGTTGTCATTCAAAACAACTCTGTGGTGTATATATTGAACTAATGAACTGGGTGACGACATCTTATGTAGTGACTCACTTGTTGGGGTGTGGGGTAGGGCGGGCTGGTCTGAGAGCGCTGGGCCCACTGCCGGGCCCCTGGACCACAGCAGGGCCAAGGACCAGAGTGGGGCCCTTGGCTACGGAGGGGCTTGGCACCAGACGAGGGCCTCTTCCCAGGGGGTCCGCAGGAAGCGGCTTCTGGGGCGGGCTGGGCTTCTCCAACTCCTGGCACCAAAGAAAAACATAATACCGGTCTACATTTTTTTCAACTCAACTTCGTCATCAACTTTATGATGAACGGCTGAATTGTTTTTTGAATCTATCAACTATTTGTGTGTGGTCTTTCCGTGTTCAATTTACATAATAAAACATAATCAATAGACACATCGAGATATAGCCTACAAGAACCACTAGGTGGCAGCAGTAAGTCAATGAAAAGTGGGCGGCTGAGGTGATTATTAATGCCTGTTGCCTACTTTATTATATCTGAACTCACACACACACACTTCTCTCTTCCCCCAGACTATGGCTACGCCTCCTTTAACATTTCAAACAGACGGGCAGGCACTGCTTGTCTCAGCCTTCCCAGGCCTACCTGGCTATCATCAAAATATAATTGCCTTTGGAATTTCAAATTGAAGGGGCCATGTGCTCATAGTAGTGTTAAGTAATGTTTTTCACACACACACACACACCCACACACACACACACACACACGCACGCACGCACACGCTGAGTGCAGGCCAGGTCACTGTTTCTCTTCAAAAAACCTTCTCATACAAGAGAACCATGAATGATCTCAATAAAGTTATTAACTGTCTCTGCTTGGCATTCACAAGGCATGAAAACTGAGAGCTATCGTTCCAAACTGCCCTTTAAAGGTCCAGTGTATTGAATTTAGTGTCATCTAGTGGAACAGACTTGGCAGAAATGTAATATAATATTCATAAGTATGTTTTAATTAGTGTATAATCCCATGAACATAAAAATCGGTGTGTTTTCCTAAGAATGAGCCTTTTATAGCTACATAGGGAGCAGGTCTTTTCCACGGAGACCGCCATGTTGCACCGCCATGTTTCTACAGTAGCCCAGAACAGACAAACAGCTCTAGAGAGGATGCGTTTTTACTGTTTTACTGGCCTTACAGGCCAGTACAGGCCAGTACAGGCCACCATAGCTTCTTCTACATCATTCGAAAGGGCAGGGTGAGGGGAGGTGAGGCGGGGGGGGGGGGGGGGGGTATTCAGTTGGTTGCAACCTCACCGCTAGATGCCACAAAATCCTACACACAGCACCTTTAACATGTGAAGACCTGGGTCTCTAAACAAGTATCAATTGGGGGGTAGAAAGAAAAAATGCAAAAGTGGATAATAGCCCAATAAAAGGAGCTTGTATCACAGTACATTCTGAAGAGACATAAAACTAATAAAACTGTATGAAACCATATGACTTCAGCTGTATTCTGCTGTGAAATGCAATAAAAGAACAGCCCCCCCCCCCCCCCCCTCCGATCCTGGAAAAGCAATTCCAAGGGCATGTCTGCACATGACAAAAAAAAAGCTCCAGTCCATCTGGTTTGAAATCCTCCACAGGACAATGCTTCCCCCCCCCGCCCCCCTGTGGAGAGCTTTCCGCTGGGCAGAGAAACCTGCTCAATCAGCCTCTCACTGGAGCTGCCAGGCAGCGAGATCCAGGGAGGGAGGGAGAGAGAGAGAGAGAGAGAGACAGACAGACAGACAGACAGACAGACAGACAGACAGACAGAGAGAGACATACAGACAGAGAGAGAGGGGAAAGAGAGAGAGAGAGAGAGAGAGAGACAGACAGACAGACAGACAGACCGACAGACAGGTGAGGGGAGAGAGAGAGCGAGAGAGAGAGAGATAGACAGACAGACTGACAGACAGGTGAGGGGAGAGAGAGAGAGGGGAGAGAGAGAGCGAGAGAGAGAGACAGACAGACAGACAGACAGAGAGAGACATACAGACAGAGGGGAAAGAGAGAGAGAGAGAGAGACAGACAGACAGACCGACAGACAGGTGAGGGGAGGGAGAGCGAGGGGAGAGAGAGAGCGAGAGAGAGAGAGATAGACAGACAGACAGACTGACAGACAGGTGAGGGGAGAGAGAGAGAGAGATAGACAGACAGACAGACTGACAGACAGGTGAAGAGACAGAGAGAGACAGAGAGAGAGAGAGCGAGCGAGAGAGACTTCCCCTATACACAAAGGCACTTGCACACCTGGCGTAAGTGTAGCCAGAGTGAGCGCAGACGACCGTGGAAACGAGCAAACGAGCTAACAAGCTAAACCATTTTAATTTCACGGTGTCTCGAGGCACTTTGTCAAAAGAGGTGTACATGTATAGAGGCAAACGCGCCTGTGACACGATGGACCTCAAAGAGGTCCTCGTGTGAAGCGCATTTGAAGCACATACATCATTTTTTTCTTTTTTTGGTCACCGCACCGTGATTAGCTACAATCTAAGTCGCCAATCATCTATCACAAACTCACACACACACACACACACACACACACACACACGCACACAAAGCAAGCTAATGAGCCCTAATGTTGTGTGATGGCGTGGATATGACCTTCGCTGTCGTGGAGGGGAGGAGAAGAAGTATGATCCTTGTCATAATAGGGCTTGTTCATCAGAATGCATTATGGGATTTTTTTGTTGGCGATACTCATATTACGCCATACTGTAAAATCCTAAATCAACTTGTATATACATCGTAACCCAGGCTAATGAAATTGTGTTTTGCCGCGTCTCGCATGAGAAACGCCGTGGCGGTTTCAAACACAACAATGTTTCCTCATAATGACAAATAATTGCACGATGAATTACTAAACAATGACCAAAAAAACATGACTACCAACGCAATAACTAACCAACAACTACCAACGCTCCTATGCTTCCAAAATGGAGGCGGTTATTGCGATGTGACATTACGATGTACGAGCGCCCTACACTAATTGTAGAGACTTAAAGTGAGGGGGTTTCTGAAGTCGGCAGTGAGATGAGGAGAGTGTTACGGTGCTGACCCTATAGGCTTATAACGCAAAGCCTCTCCGCGGATGTTGTGTGTGTGTGTGTGTGTGTGTGTGTGTGTGCGCAATGCGCATGCAGGCCCATGCATATTGGCGCGTCACAATTCGATCTGCCCATCCCTCTCGTTCGGCCTGCTTATCTCCCTCTCTCTCTCTCTCTCTCTCTCTCTTGCTAAAGCGATACATTAAGGCATCTCCCTCTTTCTCTCTCTCCTCACTGTTCTTCTCAGTTTCTCTTCGTCTTCCTCATTTCCATCTCTCTCTCTCTCTCTGACTCTTCCTCCCCCGTTCCTCTTCTTCCTCTCTCCCGCGTCCCCACAGGGGGACGAGTGAAACTGGATTAAAATGGCGACTAAGAGCCTCGGCTCCGGGGGATTAATCACCGGGAGGGCGCCGCGTTTCACCTCGCCTCAACTTTGACAGTAAAGTAGACGTTAAAGTACCGCTGGCCGTTGTACCCGCTCTCGGACGACTGCGCCGCTGACAAACGAACCCAACCGATTGCCGTTATGATATCTCGGCCGTGCTCGTATTTCCAGTATTCTTGATGGATTATTCTGGTCGTGCGGTTGGTTTTGTAGCGTTAGCGACGTTAGCTGTGCTAGCTCGCGGCAGCGGCGGTCATCTTTTGCTCTTTCAAGGGGAGCTGTGCGTAATCGCGTGTCAACACACACATTTGACTTTTATGAGAGTCGAAAGCAGCGTGAAAAGTGCCCCGCGTTTTAACTCCAGTGTACGCGCTCCGGGCTCCGGTGAAGAGTAGTCAATGTGTGTGTGTGTGTGTGTGTTTGTGTACATGTGTGTATATGTGTGTGTCACATACAACCAATTCAACAGTTGAGCTACAATAGCTACAGTCAAGAAGCTACTTACTTGATGGGGAACACACATTAAGTGCTGGTTTATGTGTGTGTGTGTGTGTGTGTGTGTGTGTGTGTTTTGCGCGCGTGTCAGTGGATGTGAGGTGTGTGAGAAGCAGAGCGGAGGCGGTCTCTCACCATCGCCGTCCTGCAGGAGCTGTGGAGGTGGGGGGCTGCGCCGCGGAACGATGCACCCCTGGGCGGGCAGCGATCGCGGGCGCTGGCGCTGGTACTGATGGTGGTGGTACTGGTGCTGATGGTGGCGGTGGCGGCGGGCGGGGTCTGGTGGTGCTGGGCCTGGTGGTGCTGGGCCTGGTGGGGGTGGGGTGGGGCGGAGGAGCCGGCGGCCTGGGCTGGGGGCCTCCCCGCCCGGGGGTGAGGGACAGGGTGAGGGACAGGGGCACAGGGTGGCTCAGGTGAATGGGGGGGCACTGGGGCAGCCGGCGCAGGCTGTGCGACGGGTAGCGGGGCTCGGCCTCTGGTCCCGGACGGGTGGGCTGTGGAGAGATGAGAGACACGCGCAGGAGTAAAGGGGGGAAGAAAATGAGAAATAAATTGGCGTCCAGCGGCCCCTCCTGGGCTATCTGCTTTGCATCACAAAACAGTCACGTTGACCTCCTCTTCCTCCTCCCTCTTCTTCCTCCTCCGCCTCTCTTCCCTGGTGGCTGATGTCCAAGGTTCATAAATCAAGCGTTCCCTCTGGCCTATTCACCGTATCCCCACCGATCCCCATCAGGGAGCATATCATCAAAGAGGACCTTAAACGGGCGCCATATGCACATGTCGCTTGCCCCCCCCCCCCCCCTCGCTCACTCACACTGCTGTCAGACAAGACTAGACACCTCACACACACACACACACACACGCGCTGTCAAACAGACGGATCGGATCAGCAATAGAGCCCCGAGACGGTGAACCACGACCATACCAGGACAAGCTTACACGTACATGTAATTCAGCACACACACACACACACACACACACGCGTGTATACACTCACACACGCACACACACACACACACACAAACACACACGCCTGCACTAACACAGGCATGCACTAACACACGCACACACACATACGTATACACATACACACACACACACACACAGCGGGGCTATTTTTCTTTTTCTTTTTTTCGTTTTTTTTTGTTCCCGGACGACTGGAACAATGACCTCACCATCTCCGACTCAGCTCTTCCATCAAACAGCCTCACATCCTTCCTCCTCCTGCTCTTGATGAACCTCATGCTCCACACACACCACCACCACCACCATCATACCACCACCTTCACCTCCACCTCCACCACCACCACCATCCATCGTCCCGCAATGTGAACCAGCTCAGCGCCGGTGTACTGGTGGTGTGCCAGCCGGCGGCGACACAACAATGTCGCCTTTCCTATTACCTTACCCGCGACCCCCCTTCTCCTCAACACCCCCCCCCCCCCCCCCCCACACACTCATCCCCCCTACCACCACCACACACACACACACACACACACCCACAGGCGGTGAATCGGTCACGGGGGGGGGGGGGGGGGGGGGGGGGGGGGGGGGGGGCGGTTCGCATTATGCAGCTCATCAGGGTCAGCCACAGATTGGCCGAGGCGCTTCGGTTTGGAAATACATTTCACAACAGCACAAGAAAAACACAAACATAATACACAAACGGTCGGCTCCACAAGGACAATGTTTACATTTGGGAACCACAGCCGCAACCACGATGGCCTTGCTGCCCCCCCCCCCCACACACACACACCGATGGAGCCAGGAGGAGATGCATCAATTTGCCCCCCCCCCCCCCCCCCCCCCCCTCTC
>JAOPHQ010002697.1:0-22500 GCA_030340625.1 Merluccius polli | reverse complement strand
TTGTTGTTACTGAGTAACCTCATTGCTCATAACTACCCTGTGTTTTAGTGTGCCATTGATAAATACAACTCTTGAAGCTTAAATCTATTTTATCAGTCTTATCATGAACTCAAAGTGTCTTTGAGTACTTAGAAAAGTGCTGCACAAATACGACAACGTACAAATGTATTATTATTATTGTTATTTTTAGAGCGACAGAACCCCAAAAATGCATTTTCCAAACTAGTTATATAATTATCAACCATGTCATGGCATGTTTATCTTTCGGGTTTTTTTCCTCTCTTTTGTTTAGTTTTTCAGCAACGCGATGCTGCCAGAGCATGAAACAATTTGAACGCTTATTAAACAGTCATAACTAAAGCCACCCCTTTAGTCGATATGCCAACGTGCATTAGACAGGGCTTTATATTTAACAGGTGATGGGAGTTGCCCCCCAGTCACATCCATGAGAGTTAGCTTAACAGATACAGACGTTCTGAACATGACAGCGGCGCTGCATGGGTCCATATGGTCCGCCTGTCTGGAGGACTAGAAAAAAACATTTGTCCTTTACCCCCCCCCCCCCCCCCCCCCCCCACACACACACACACACACACACACTATTATATCCTCCTTTCATTCGTTCTTTCCTTCTTCCTTTCCTTCCTTCTCTCTCTGTCTCTCCCTCTAAATAATTAAGAGATTTTAGAAATCGGAAAATATCGCTCTCTGTCTCTCTGGCTCTCCCTCCCTGTCCCTTTCGCTCTTTCTCTACTGCTCTTCCACACATTCACAGCAGATACCTCCTCCACCTCCCCATCCTTCCTTCCTTCTCTCTCTCTTTCTTCCTTTCATCTGTCCTTCCTCTCTCTCTCTCTCTCTCTCCTCTCTCCCTCTCTCCCTCTCTCCCTCTGTATCTCTCTCTCTCTCTCTCTCTCTCCCTCTCTCTCTCTGTATCTCCTATCTCCTAGTTGGGCGGGAGGCAGGAGTCGCCACGGTCGGACTGGATTCTCTAAGTGTGGAAATAGAGAGCAGCTGTGGGTCCCGCTGGAAGGCCACATCTTGATCTGATCTGCGTCGGGGTTTCCCTGACTCACTCGCAGGGCAACCGCTTGTTTTTTTATGGGTTTTTTTTCCCCTTCCCTTCCTCCCTTTAAGTCCACAAAAAAAGAAAAAAATAGATTCGAAGAGCTTTAAAGGGAGACAAATCCCTTTGTTATTTAAAGAGTGACTAATCCCTTTCTTTGTAAGCTACAGTAAGACACAACAACTATTGCACACAGGACCAAGGGGGTAGAGGCCTACCGCATATTTGAGAAATACTTCTGCTTGAGAGTAAACCTTTTATCAGTGATCAAAGCCTGAAGGCGCGGACCTATGCTCGTAATGACATTACCACAGAGCCACGTATTGGATGTCAAGATGGACCACCCGGACACGTTTGACCCGTGTCCGGGTGGTATTGGTAAAAAAAGACGGCCATACATTAGCCTCGCCCTAACCCAAGGCATGGGAGAAAAAATACAATATCCGACTTCGACAAATCCAAAGTCAAACAGCATTACCCGCCTCTCATGATTTTGGCTAAACAAACGTCACCATTTCCTTTTTTTCCGTACAAGGACGCCTGCCCATATAGGAGTCGGACCATGATGAATGGCGGTAAAGGCTGAACATAAATGAAGTCATTACATCTAATTGATTGAACCTTTCAGCGGCAACAAGACTGATTGCATGGCACCCTAATGGTTGCCCACCATATACTGGCCTTTTTGGCTTAGTAATAGCAGAGCCATATAGATCTGAGCGGAACTGTGTGTGTGTGTGTTGTGTGTTTTTCTGTGCATGCCCATGTATTCATCATGTGAGTGAGACGACACGCTCCAAGGTCCTCAAGGTCCTACAGTACTGATGTGTTTTTAGTCCCACTGATGGGCACAGAGGGTGTTTTAATACTGAGACTCTCATGGATTTCACATCATGTTTTATATTTAAACATTGAGGCCACACCGTGTGGTGTCGTAGGATATGGGATATAGGAGACATAAGAGAGGAGACAACAGAGATTAAGAGACAGGAAATAGGAGATAGGTGACAAGTAGATAGGAGATTAGGAGATTAGGAGACAGGAGACATGGGACAGGCAATAGGAGACAGGTTATGGGAAATAGGAGACAGGAAATGGGATACACGAGAAGGAAAATAGGATACAGGAGACAGGAAATAGGGGATAGGCGAGAGGAAACAGGAAACAGGAGATATGAGACAGGAAATAGGAGACAGGAGATATGAGATAGCATATAGAGGACAGGAGACATGGTGGAGGTTACAGGGGGGAAAAGAGACAGGGGATAGGTTAGTGAATAGGAGACAGGAGACATGGTGGGGGTCATAGGGGGACAAGAGACAGGGGATAGGTTAGTGAATAGGAGACAGGAGACGTGGTGGGGGTTATAGGGGGACAAAAGACAGGGGATAGGTTAGTGAATAGGAGACAGGAGACATGGTGGGGGTCATATGGGGGACAAGAGACAGGGGATAGGTTAGTGAATAGGAGACAGGAGACGTGGTCGGGGGTTATAGGGGGACAAAAGACAGGGGATAGGTTAGTGAATAGGAGACAGGAGACATGGTGGGGGTCATATGGGGACAAGAGACAGGGGATAGGTTAGTGAATAGGAGACAGGAGACGTGGTGGGGGTTATAGGGGGACAAAAGACAGGGGATAGGTTAGTGAATAGGAGACAGGAGACATGGTGGGGGTCATAGGGGGACAAGAGACAGGAGATAGGGCGTAGGAAATAGGAGCCGCTGGTCTACTCACCCCTCGGCCGCTGCATTTTGCAGAGCACTCCTGCACGCTGAAGACACTAACGTTCTGGCACTGGCGGTTCAGACACATCTGAAGCAGACACACCACAAAACACAGCGTCACATCCAAGAACGACAGAGAAAAGTGAGCTCTCTCTCTCCACCGCCAATATCCCCATGTGCCTTTGATCGGGTGAATAATGGAATAAAAGTAGAAACACACCAATCCAGTTGTGCAGTTTTATTTCCCGTTTTAATGAGTCACTGACTAACCGCCGCTGCAACAATAAAGCAAGGCTTAGCATGAACTATTATATTTTAAGGGTCGCTGTGTCGAAAGCCATTACAAGTTTGTATTGATGTGGACTTAAGGCTCTTTGAGTCTCTGACAAACGATGGCGGAGGCTGAAGCTGACTGGAAGGGTGGAGGCGAACACAGGAAGACTGTGGGCCCAGTAGACACGCGAGCTGGATCAGTGGAGCGAGTGATGATTATGTTGAGGAATGTGTGTGTTGGACAGAGATATAGTCCCGATTTACACACACACACACACACACACACATATATATATGCACATGCAAACAAACACACACATACACACAATTAAGCACACATACACACACACACCCTGTCAAGTGCACACCAATTGCACACACACACACACACACACACACACACACACACACACACACACACACACACACACACACACACGCTGAAGTAAAGTGCAGTGTGTGCCCATCCCAGACTAACAGACAGAAACACCCTTGAGAAGCTCTAACAACATCATAGCATAATGCGATGACATCAGAGCATGAGGTCACTACAACACATGCTTATTTCCACCGCCGCTGCCCAGCGTGTTTTACCCCCCGGAGACGCCTAGCGGCACCAGCCATGTTCAGCTACCCTGGGCTGGCCGCTCCCACCGTGCCATCTTCTTGTTCCAAGACTCTCCTGGAATCGTTAATGCAGCATTAAAAACCGGCTCATAATGAGCCTTATTTACCTTTATACAACACTTATTTCCGACCGAGTCATTTGATTGGACAAGAGGCGCTTGTATACTGATACTCAGTATAACAGGATTCCCTCTCGTGTGATATTGCTTAAATAGCGGCCATCTTGGTTCTAAACACTAGCTGACCCCCCACCCCCAAACACACACACTGGATAATGTTATGTGTGTGTGTGTGTCAGGGTGTGTGTGTGTGTGTGTGTGCCTGGCTCTCACCATGCCATCGCCACACTTGGTGCCGGTCAGCACCAGGCCGGGGTCGGGGCATGTCGTCGCCGAGGTAGACGTGGGTGCCACGGCAGAGGATCCGCCCCCCCTCCTGCAGGGGGATATTTGTTTCTATGGAGACGGCGTTGGTGCCAATCACAGGACGGGTGGCTCCTCCTTGGCACTGAATTTTGCCGCACTTTGCGTCACTGTGAAATAACCAGAGACAAACAACAACAACATGTTAATGGCATCACACTTTGCTGTCTCAACACCAATTATTGTGAATGCAAATAATTTGCTCACTAATTTGTCTGTAAATGTATGATTCAAAAGGGTGGAGAGGCTATCTGTGAGGTATTTACATAGGAAGTTAACTATGTTGTTTAAGCAATTAACTTAATTACTCCAGTCAAGAGGAAGCTCATAATGGCTTTTCCATGGACAAGTACTGCCATTACCCAACACACAAAGACTACTCATTCAAATTTCCCTGAACTAAACGGCACTCGCTGTTTTCCCTGAACCACCAACGGCTACTTTATCGAGTTAATTAGAAGTTTTGACTATGTAGTCCGTCACTGAGCGCTACCCACTGCCATTTATCATGGGGTTTCAGTATTTCTCACTACGACACAAAACGTCTGAATTTAAACTGCAGCTTTACCAGCCCACTGATTAAAGAGTGGAGCTAAGTGCTAAGCTGCTAACATTTGTTGTTGCAAGGATCCGATGGCATCATTAACGCAACTTTAAAACCGATTCATAATGTAGGGTTAAACCTACATTATTAGGGGTGTACCATTTTCAAGTATAAATATGTTACATATTATTAATGCGATATGTTTCTATTTCACACTTAAAGGGGAACCATCACAGTCAGCTATCATCTAATATAAGAGAGTACTGCTGCATACGTGTGTTGTGAAAAAATCGGGATCTGCAACATAAACTCTGTTTCGGCCAAAAAAACAATGATGTCATTGGTCCGGTATTCGCATTCTCCATTGGTCCGATCAGAAAAATTACGTCAACGGTTCAAACTTTTGTCCAGAAAAAGAGTTAGCGTTGCCGACCGCCGATTTTTTCACAACCCGCATATGAAGCAGTACCCTCTTATATTGGAAAATAGCCCAGCGTGTTACGCGGTCTTACCGTGCTTCACATTTAGCGAAGGAGCCCTTAGAGTCCTTCCCACAGTTGCCATAGGGATCTCCGGCCGAGTTGACCCGCTTGAAGCAGATCCCCGGGGCTGCCTTGGCTCCTGGGGACCACAAGGTAGGAGCCAGGAGAGTCTAGTTAGGGTATTGGACTGAGTCCCAGCTGAATAGATCCAGGGTTAGATCCCCACTGCCTGAAGTCTACCTGTGGACATTGCTGAGCAAGATGCCCTAGCCCCTAATACCTGATCCTTAACATGTCATTAAGGATTTTGGATAAAAGCGTCTGCTAAATGATTAAACACACACACACACACACACACACACACACACAAACACACAGACCCCACCCCCCCCCCTCCCACACACACACAATACCCCCCCCCCCCCCAGACTTACACACACACACACACACACACACTCACAGCCAAGTCTTCTGCCAGTTACACAAAATAAATAAGTTCATACACAACATACCATTTATGGCGGCCGCGGGTCTCCTTTTCTGTCCTTTTTGCCGCCTCTAGATTGTGTTGTTGTTGACGCTGCTGCGTCTGTACGTCATACGACGTCTTCTCTAGCGATGCGTTAAATGGCTACCGTAATAACTGGTGTTTGAGTCTGCGCGCATTTTTCCCCGTTCAGTGTCAATCGGGGACATTTTCGGGGACAGCTTTGACCGGGGACAGGTCACCCAAAACGGGGACTGTCCCCGGAAATCGGGGACGTCTGGTCACCTTATCTTAGAGTCCTAAAGCCCAAACCTAACCCAAACCGTAGAACAACATTACTTTATCGTCAAATGGGGTTTAAGTGGCGACCATTTGATATTTATGTGAACACTATTTCTAATGAGTTAATTTCTCAAATTGGGTACAAGAGTTTATGTTGCTTTAAATGTATTATAGCTATATAGGTCTATATAGCTACAACAGACCTATATGCTCTTAAAAAGGGGCAGTTTACTTTTTGTTATGCAGATGGTGAGTACTTTTATAGAGCCAAGCTCTGATGTTAGCCACTTGAGACCTAGCCTGATTATTGCGGCATCATTCTTCTTCGCCCTTTGTTGTGTCACACACGTATGCGCAGCCACACACACACACACACACACACACACACACACACACACACACAAACGATGTGTACAGCTGAGCAACCTGAGTAAAAACATGAATCCTGTTCATCTATAATTAAACCAAGGACTACATACTACATTACTATGGATATACAAACGTAAGACAAATATTAAATGGTGAATATTTTATATGAATATTTAAAAAAAAAGGTTTCAATTTGAGGTTTACATCACTGTGTATTTTCAAGATAAGATAGACCTGGGCACATGGTCACTCCCTAGATCCTCTAGGTTTCCGGAAGCGCTTTGCCTATGAACGCTTGGTTTGAACAGTTCTGCTTATTCAGTTGGTCTGATGTTTGACATGGGCATAGTTCAGTGCAATGAAATTAGATTACATTTTTGAAAACTATGGGAGAAAAAGGAGAGGAAAGTAATGGGTACTGTGTACCTTATAGCACCAAACATAGCAGTTGGTCTAATTTTACAAAAACAAATACTTGATCATCGATTGTTTGAGGTAAAATAGCAAGGGTGCAGTGTTTTGTAACAACTCTTTGGTGTCCATATCTGTTCCGATTTGTGTCGCTTTCCGAAGTTGCAAAGTTGCTTTTTCCACGCTAAGTGACGTTGGGACTAATGGGTAGGGTATTAGATATCATGGAAACGAGTGAACGTTACGATAGTCCATATTTTCAGCAATTAAGGTAAAGCATTTGTTGGTTGTAGCAGTAAATTATGAAATAATGTCTTCAGGGACATAGCCAGGGTTTAGAAATTAGTGAGGTCCATTTTTTTACTGCATTTTGGATGACAAACACAATATTGCCACTATATACACGCATACATTAAAATCAGTGTCCGAGCTACTATCGGGCTGTCTTGAAATAAGATACATCACAAACAATTGTTAGCACTGACCAATGTAGGGGGGTCTGCAAGGGTTT
Source organism: Merluccius polli (assembly GCA_030340625.1). Lineage (NCBI taxonomy): Eukaryota > Metazoa > Chordata > Actinopteri > Gadiformes > Merlucciidae > Merluccius > Merluccius polli. The sequence continues at coordinate 15,299 of JAOPHQ010002697.1, read as the reverse complement.
TTTCCTGGAAGATTTTTTGGTTAATATTGTTGTGTAAAAGCCCCATTATCACACATTTTGGCATTGATCTAAGACCACTCTTAGATCAATCGCCCATCTAAAGGCCAATTCACACCCTACGGTAAATACGGATTCAGACCTTTCGTCCGGTCCCGGAGGTCGTTTCGTCCGTCAATGGGTCCGTCGCCAGTGAGCCTACTCATCCGGAGTGCTACGGACGAAACGGAGCAATACCACCAGAAATCGAGACGGCAGGGTTATAGAGTCAGAACTCAGAAGTTCAACCATTCGCGAAAATCGACGAAGAATATCATATATATAATCAATATAATAAGTATAATATAATAAGCCAATTCATCAAATCGTGCGGCGGACATCCTAAAGTACTGAAAATGCCTTTCGTCATCCAACCTCTCTCATTGGCAAAACATTTAAAGGGTCTCACATGCCACCGCCGCGACACCTTTTGTGCCTTTTTTTGTCTATTTATGATGAGACAAAGCAAAAATCATCTCCTCCTACCGACGCCATGTTTGCGATTGTCGATGCCGGTAATTTGCGACACGGCAGTGACTGCCCTCTAGAGATTGTATCGTGTCACATCCATAACAACGCTGAAACCGGATGGAGGTATAAAGGGTAGTACCGGAGACGACGTTTTGGTACGGACAGACTAATTTTGTCCGGGATCCGGAGGTATGAATCAACCTTAAGACTGTCTTAAATGGGGGGGTTCCCTTTCAAAAGATTATTCTATATGCTATATGGAATGTACTATTATTCATATTTAGCACATATACAAACTTGAAGTGACAGCTGGTCTCCCAAGTTGCCTGACAAAAGCCTTCAAATGAAAAAAAACTGCTTATAAATGTTTTCTGTGGATCAAAATACGGCTATTTTCATTCCCCAGAAATGTCCCAGCAAATGGCTTTGTCCCGGGACTTCAGGTTTTTCAAAAACTGCAAGTGCTTTCTCAATGCCCTGAGCCCTGCCCTCCCGGCAAAATCACCCTGACCAATCAGCTTGAAGTTTGGCTCCGTGAGATTCAGTTGCCTTGTTGTTGTTAGCCTGAAGAGCTGCACAAGATTTTACAATGGCTGCTAGCAATGAATACCAATATTTATTTGAGCCAGAATACACCGAAGAGGAATTCTTACAGCGGAGATGGCAAGCAGGCAAATGAGCAACAGAGTCCTGCCGTTTAGTGTCTCTTATTCAAGTAATATAGTATCGCTACATGGACAAATAGTTTTCACTGTTATGTTTATAAATGCAGTATTGCCATTACTAAACCACTATTTCGTGCACTTTCAGCTCATTCAATGCATAAAGTAGCAATGCTTGTATACATGCAGCATGAAGTTTGCAAATAGTTGGCAATGTTTATTTATACAGTATTGACATTACTAAACTACCATTTTCAGAGTTCACTCATGTAGTATTAGCGAAACAAAACCACAGCAGGCTCATGAAGATTACGGTCTGGCATTTAAGATTACAATGTCTGCGACAGCTACAGAAGACAGTACAGACCAGTCCATGATACAAATAAACCACCACCTGCTGATGTGGAAGCAGGACCTGGCACAATCTGTTATCAACTGTTACAGACCATGGATATATTGTAATAACGCAGACAGGGTTGAAGAAGTTACAGACCATGGATATATTATAATAACACAGAAAGGGTTGAAGAAGTTACAGACCATGGATATATTCTAATAATGCAGACAGGGGTTGGTATCGTTTTCTCTCATTTGGTGGGTGTGCCATGTCATCCAGAAATGCAAAGCAAATGTTGGATCACTAGGAACCACAGTTTCCACATACCCCTTCACTCAAGTTGTGGGGGCTGAACATGCCCCTTTTATTTAGATGACTAGTCATAATGGATCGTCGTTTGTTATTTCTTTGTACCTAAAATCATAATGTTAATTGTTTTGTTTTATTATTTAAAAAAAACTGCAGGCCTCGTGACTATCATTGCTAGCCAGTTTTTTTCATATTTAATAACATATGTTTTCAGTCACTGTTTTTGAATTGTGTAAGTGATATTCAATTCATTGTGTGAATGATATTTAAAAAAAAAAACTAGGGTCATGCATCAACTTCTGTTTGCTGTGTTTTCTACACTGTAGAAACTTCTACATTAGAAACCAATGTACAATCTTATGAACAGGCTAATCACTTCTATTGTAGGCTATTATTAATTTATAGGGCTGCCCACTAATAGTCGACCAACCGGCTTAGTCGATCGACGGAGGCTTATAGGCGAAATAAGTTTTTCATTAGTCACGCAAAAAGTAAAACGTAAAAATAACACAAGCATTGCAACCGAATACATCCATGGTCACAACAAGCCCCTGATTTAATTAATTACTGCAGAAATATTGACCAATACACCTGGGCAGGTAGACACCGAGGCAGGGCAGGTAGACACTTGGGCAGGTATACACCGCTAGACACACGTGGATTAATACCGGTGATCGCGTCTTTAGTTCCCCGTGTCTCGATCGCTGTAATTCGGAGCGTGAATATCTGTTGAATATCTAATATCTTAACTTTAAAAAACACTTTTGTATGTTTTATGACAAGACGATAGTCGCACATCCCTCGTACACTACGCCCGTGAAGGTGAACCCTCCCGGCACCGCTAGTTAACATGAACCCCCGAAGGAGGCCCGCACAATCCACACGCACCAGACATGAAAATACCAACACTTTTTCCATTTGCTTGCTTTTAAATGAAGTTGTGTGCAGTTATACGGTGTATACATACAATTGTCAAAAGTGTTAAATGTCTCCTTCATGGTTGTTTTTTCCGACAACCTTCAGAACCGCTTGGTCCATGCCGTTAATAGGCGGCCCGCTTCGTGCGTGTGCTTGTAAGATTTATATTTTAAAGGTTGATTATTACGGTATTGTATTATCTGTAAAGTAGCACAAGGTTAACAGTTTTTCTGTTATAACACTCTCGCCCTGGAACTCAAAACATTTTCTGATGCCCCCAAAAATTAATTGAAATAATTACATTAAAAGTGCAACGATTAGTTGATCGGCTTGAAATGGCGACTAAGAGTCGACTAAGAAAATCTTTAGGTGGGGGGCAGCCCTATTAATTTATAATTTATTAATAATTATGATGTCATGTAACCAAGTCATGACATTTCTTCACAATGTTACAAATGGTACATTCTTCTCTGCACAAAAAGTTAGTCTATTTACAAGTGGCCTGCTTATGCTTTTCAATAATGCTGCTCACTGCCTGGACAAATGTATTGCTTTATGGGCATGTTTCTCATTAGACATATCCCATGAAGCAATCTAAAGCATTTGTTGTTTAAAATACACTGATGTATCCTTCAAAGCTGATTCGCTGATCGCTTTAGCTGCTTCTCTAGCTTACTATGTATTGGACCATTGGGTAAAATTCCAATCGATGAGCATCTGGAGATTTAGGAAGCAAGGGTGAGCAGAATTGCTATATTGACAATTGGAAAGCATTCATAGAGTGAATCTAAGGTGTCTTAACAGTTTACCATTTCACTCTGGTGTAGTTTGATGCCTTTAGAAGAGTCTGTAAAGTACAGGGACCCCAGCGGCGCGTAGAAGGAAGAGCCCAAGGTATTATACACCGACGTAGCGACATGTAACGCACCCGAGGCATAGCCTGGCTTTTGGGGGCCGCTTGCTAACTGTCTGCCTTTATCCACTTTGATCACAGACACACAGCTGAGGAAATTCAAGAGCACTTCAACCGTCCGTCCCCTGCCTCTGATACGAGACTCTCTGCTGTGTCGTCGAATGCACAGGCGGGATTCCTTTTGTATGGTAATTTGCGATGGAAGGTGACAGAAAGGATTATGGGTCGTTTTTTTATGTGTTTCAAAGGAACTCTTTGAAGTGAAGTGTGAAGTCAGTGTGGCTGCAAAGGAATATGTGAATGTACATTCGTCATCGTCATAAGTGTTCATGTGCGAGGCGGAAAGATGAAAGAGACAAGGTGCTTTTGCTATGATCCTTTTTACACTAGAATCGAAGAAACATGCAAGCAAAATCAAATCAAGAGGGAGCCAAGATTGACGTTTCAGTGTTGAGATAAAAGGGAGTAGACTTGATGAGATTTTGTATAAAAATAATAAACAAGATCACAAGTCCTTGGTTAAAATGTGTGAAAGGGTTAGGTACATTCCCTTTTTGAAGTTTAATTTGAAAAACTAATTGAATCTACATATTTCAGAAAAGTGGGCATGAAGTAAAATACAGAGAAAATGAGCTTCATGTCTTCTATGGGACTAATGGCCGTGGTTTCAGTGCTGTAGTAGAAATTGCTGCACTAATCGGGTACCTACTCTCAAAGCCTCAAAGATTTAGTATTATATCAATGTTAAATGACCGGACTGTCCTTAACTGCAACTGTTTAATATGCCAAGATTGAGATATGACTACTGCATTTAATATTGCTTATAGTTGCTGTAGATAAGATATTTAAACACTATTATTTAAGTGTATTTTTTAGAAATGGCCGAGCCTCATTTCTGACCTATCAGGGCATCTTTTACCTGTTTGGTTCGGGGAATCCATCTTGCCTGTCAATCACAGGTGTGTAAAGTGCAACCATTCTCAATTAGCGGAGGAAACTTAGGGAGGGAGCAGAGGGGGAGGGAACGTTTTCTTGGTTGTTTAGTTTTAAAAAATCTTTTGCTCTCTCTTTACAACTCTCAAATCTTACCTATAACAGCTTTTTCTTAGCTCATGCATAGCCTAGCCTAACTCACCACAAGCACCTCTTAAATTATAACTATTCAGCCACTACTGGATGCCTATCATAAATGGGTTTGGGGTTTCTGCAGCTATTGGTGTGTATGTGATCATGAAACATTTGCTTGCTCCAGTTTTAATTTTGTATTTTATTGAATTGATACAGTGCATCCGTAAAATTATATTACATAATGTCACACCCACCCATTGGGTTTGATCTTTTGAGAGGAGGAGCACATCTGCCGGTAATATCAATGTCCCAGTAAATAAGTCAGTCAGTAAGGCAGTCAGTTTGCTAAAATGGATCATCAAATATCTATAGCTTATGTCAGAAATCTCCTATGATCCCATACACATATCAGGGGACCAAAGTGAGGTCCCGACCCCAAGGTTGGGAACCACTGGGTTAAGTCTTTCAAGAACAGGAGAAATAGCTCATGCCTCTGGATGAATGCAGATCCTGGCACCCAGCGGAGCTAGGAAGAGCAAATGGCGCCATACTACCAAAGACATTTTGAAAGGAGACTAACCAGATCCTTCTCACTTCCTCTAATTTTTCACTTGAGCTACCCAAGGTGCGGGATTGGCTTTTACTGCCCCCCCGCCTCCACCTTAGGAGACTGGAGCAGGCACAGGCTCCATTCACTCTAATGAAAGATGTAGAGGTTGTGGTCGTAGGTGGCTATTATTTTCTTTAACTCCAAAGGTAAATATTAGACCTTCCCATACAAGTTGAAGGTGTTATGAACATTTTACACATTGGAGACCGGGACGGTCCCATTTTTACCCCATTGGCGCTGCTTTGGATGCGTTGTCTTTACTTTTATAAAACGGATAGTTCCGGTCCTTGATTCTGATTGGCTCAAAGCCGTACTGTATAAACACACCCCTGTGACCGCATAACAATTCATTTTAGTATTAATGCAACTGTATTAGGGGTGTAAAGATGAACCGATACGTATCGATATTCATTTTTAACCTGTAAAATACGACCACATCGATGCGTGAAGCCTCGTATCGAAATTGACATGACATTAATCGGTTATTGTTTCAATTTAAAAGTAAGGAATCGGTTCGCATTTGCAAACGTTTCTGACTTGACAGTCTCTCATTAGTTATTTGATTTGAGAACAATGACAGCCTCTCATTGGTCAAAGATGGCATAGCCTATCACGTCCTATCCATTCCAACGACGCAACGACACGTTTGAGACGTGTCCGAAGGAGGGAAAAAAGGAATGAGATGAGATAAGCCGCTTCAGAAAATATGTCTGACAACTCCGAGCCTATATTCAACGCGCCGGCGAAACTTAGTCCAAAGTTTGGAAGTCGTTTGGCTTTTACAAAAGAGAAGGTAAACTCGATAAAACTATTGCAATCTGCAAATTGTGTAGGGCAGCGATTAAAGGTGCGCTATGCAACTCGGTTATTCCTCCGCTGTTTCTGGGTTTTCGCCGGAATTGGGCTCGCATTTCTCACTATAGAGCTCCCCCTGCAGCTTCGGAATAGGCCTACAACACTGTTGTAAAAACTCATTGACAACGCCCCCCCACCCCCCACTTCGATAAATAAATAGTAATACACAACGAGAACCTGGTTTCGGACCGCAAACAAACATGTGTGGTAGCAAGTCACTGCTAGGATAAACCCTCACTAGCTAGCAAGCTAGCCATGAAGCAACCAAGCTAAACACATACAGGGCTCACAATAAAACGGTCGAGCAAAACACATTGTTCAACAGACTCTCAAACCACATTACAAAAACGAAGTTCACCCAAGGGTAGGCTACTTACAATTTCAGCAGCAAGACAGCCAAGTCGGCGTCCGTTTTGCATTCTTCCGAGTCTCTCAGTTGACGCCATTCCGCATAAGCTCGCCCTATGTTCACTCGTGTCTGGTTTCTTTGTTTATCATAATCCTTTCTCTTATTCTTCGATTCCTCCGACCTTCCCCTCTTGGGTCTTGATGGATCCATAGTGGATTTGTCGATTGATCCAGAATTTTCCTTGCAACTGACTCTTTATATTCAGCCGGACCCATGTTTGGCACCCCCCGCCCAGGTCTACCGTAAAGCAGTGAAACTACAATCTGACTACATTTTCGAGGCGCGATTGGATACTTCCGCTGAGTCACATCCGTAAGTGGCCGGGACGGCCACATGAAGTTGCATGTTCTGTTTTTCCGCGGGGGACCCAACAGGGGGGAGATGAAACACCCACCAAACAACCCAGAAAGTGTTGTAGAACGATCAGAACGACTCTCAACCTGCATGGTTAAGGTTATTTTTGATAAACGAGTTGCATAGTGCTTCTTTTAAGTACCATAGCAGCACCACAAACCTCCAATACACACCTTTCCAGACACCATGCAGCTGAAGTTAACATTGATGATGCTAACGTTTAGCGCTGCAACGCCTAACATGGACATAACTCAGTTTACCCATTTTAGCTCCAATTCAGCGAGGGCTAAGCGAATAACAACACTTATAGCTCGCTTTATCGCCATGGACCTCAGACCCTACAGTGTCGTTGAGAATGATGGATTTCGCGACTTGTTGAATGAATTAGAGCCCAGGTACAAAATCCCCGTGCAGACAGCATTTCAGTGAGAAGTGCATTCCCGAGCTGTACATGAAAACCAAGGATGACCTGAAGGAAAGACTTTTAGGAGCCGAATGAGTGTCAATTACAACAGATGCCTGGATGTCATGTGCAACCGATTCATATGTGACGATCACAGCTCATTATGTCACCTCTGATTGGGAAGTTAGAGAGCCATGTCTTGCAGACTAGAGTTTTCAATGAATCACACACAGGGAAAAATATAGGGTCTTTACTTAAGGAAGCCTGTCTTGAGTGGAATGTTGCTGATAAAGACCCAGCACTGGTGACCGATAACGCCAGAAACATGATTGTGGCTGGTGGCGAGGCCGAGATGAGCCCTCACCTTATGTGCTTCGCGCACACATTGAATCTAGCTGCCCAGAAGGCATTTTGTGTGAGCAGTGCTGCAAAGGTGCTTGGAAAAGTGGAAAAGGGTGGTCGGATTTTTCCATCGAAACATAGCGGGAGCTGAGCTCCTTAGACAGAAACAACAGCAAATGGCATTGCCCCGCCACACGCTCATTAATGACGTTCCCACCCGGTGGAACAGTTCGCACGACATGCTCGAGCGTTTTTTGGAGCAACAAACCGGCCATTTTTGCCCACACTCATGTCAAGGGAACTCAGGAAAGGTGAAGATGTGAGCGCTCTTAATGAAAATGACCTGTGCAATGCTGAGGACATGTTCAAAGTGATGGCACCTGTTAAAGTTATAACAACAGTCATGTGCGAGGATGAGCAGCCCACGATTTCCATGATTGCCCCCCCCTCAGAGCAAAACTTAAGAAGCACTTTCAGGCAGCTACTGAGGACACAGGACTCATTAAGGAAATGAAAAAGGTGTTCCTGGATGATTTTGAAAAAACGGTTACACACAAGTTGAGGACCTGTTGTATACTGCATCCGCTTTGGATCCCACGCTTCAAAAGCCTACCCTTCCTGAGTGACCATGACACTGAGACGGTCTTTCAGGAGCATCTCAGATGAAGCAACTGCCCTGCATAAGAAGGTAAGCCCCCCCCCCTTCTCCTCAAGAAATGCCACTCCTATGAAAAATATTTCCTTACATTATTGTTAAAGCTTATTTTTAGTTGATTGTATGTTGTTTTGTCTCTCTTATATCATTATGATGCTGTATATATATTATTGACTGGGTGTCAGTCAATGCATTGCATTGAGAATAGGCTGCTGCAATGAACTAGCCAACTGGTTAATTAAAATTTTGAGTTTCAGTTACAAACATCTACCTGGTTGGTGGTTAGTAATCATACCTGTTATTTTGTAATATTCTTATTAGAAAGCAGAAGAGACAGACAAGCAAAGCCACCCTAGTCCTATGCAAGAAGACCCTGCCCATGGAGATGCAGATAACAGCCCAGTCAAGGTCCAGGAAGAACCACAAGTTGCATTCTCCTATTGGTCTACTACATGTCATGCATCAACTACATTTAGAGCAATATCTAATAGTATGATGAAAGTGTTTTCAAGTGTCATCATGACAAAACCCAAGTCACTTGGCCTAATATGTAATTGTTTTTTGTTTTTTTTGTCAGATGGCCATCATCCTAGTAAAAAGAGGAGAAGAGCACAGCACTGGACCAGTTGTTTGGAGAAACCTATGAAGTAAGAACAGCAAAAAGAAGCTTCAGAGAGAAGGTCACTGAGGAAATCCTGAGGTTAAGAGAGCGAAACCTTTTGCCCCTCCTGAATGGACAATCCACTGGAGTGGTGGAGAGCACAAGTGGACTTTACCCATTAGCCTGTCAGATATTGCAAAAGGTACCTCTGCATACCAGCACTAGTGTAGCAGCAGAAAGAGTTTTCAGTACAGCAGGAGATATTATTTCCTCGCACCGTAGTTTACTTCGGCGTGACCCATGCCGATCAACTGATTTTTCTGAAGAAGAATCTTAAAAAAATCAATCAAAAAATGAATTTAGTCATTGGAGGGTGTTAGGAGGCTGATTAATGGTTCATGTCAATGTGGCAGTTGTTTTTGTTAATGTGTGTTTTCCCTATGGCCACATGTTTGCAGCCTTCACTGTGTTTTTTTCAGTTAAGTGTACTTATGTCTACCTTATTCTATGTTGGATCCTTTATGATTAGCACATGCACTTAGTTTGCTGAACACCATTTTATGTGACTTTTTGGATATGATTATGAATAGAGGGTGCCGTTCTGTCTTACATATATATTTTATTTTATATGATCATCCCTACCTCAACAGGACAAGTAGCACTACCCACTTGTATTTACACAGAGCTCTGTGTGTTTACTAATATATATCTTTTTCATTCTACTTTACTGTATTTGGCTGCAATTTGTGCCATTATGTAATACTCAGATTTCAACTACTCCTGAAATATACCTCACTTTATGTTAAAAGTATTCAGAAATCGCTGCATTCGGCTTGTACCGACTTACACAGTGGCTTGATGGCAGTTGTTGTGTGTTAACAGAATGAGTTATTGTTAAGAGATATTTGTGTATTGCTGCTTCTTACAGTTTGCAGCTTTAGGCTACTTTATTTTGTTTTCACTTTTCAGTGAAAGGTTGGACAAGGACATATATTGGTTTATATGATGTTAACTTCTCCTAAATCTGTATGATTTGCAGAATCATTTAGTTTTGTATATGAGAAAAGGCCAAGGGCAAAGCACTGCTTTATTTTTTTTGTAATGACACCTCTTTGGTCTTTATATATTTTTTTGCAAAATATATACAGAAATATGTATATTTTCTGTTAATTTCTTTATGGTGTCCTCAGTGTGTGCCATTGCTAAAATGTTTAAATATATGAGACAAACCTCGTATTTTCACAATAAAATGTTTTGTCATGTTCATACATCAAGTTGTTTGTCTTATTGACAACCATTGCCATGATAATTGATAATGTAAAATGTGCACAATTATAAAGTGAATGTGCACAATGAAAAAACTTTCAGAATGCTTTTGATTATTGAACCGCATCGAATTGCATCGAATCGTATCGAATTGAATCGTACCGAATCGTTTGCTATTAACATGTATCTTTTCTTGAATTGTATCGTGACCATGTATCTAGATGCGAATCGTATCGTCTTTCACATGAGAGATTCACACCCCTAAACTGTATGCTAAAGCCTGTGTTGCTTGGCAACCATTTTGCTGTCTTGCGGAACTATATTGCTTGGTAGAAGAATTATGTTTTCAATAATGATTTCAATTTGTTTTCAATAAATGATTGCAATTTATGTCGCTGTGTGTTTATTTTGTGAAATCTTACTAATAAGTATAGTCACTGTTTGCCTCATGCCTATCAATGCCCCCTAGCTGTTCTAAAATCACTGTAAACCACAGCCTCTCGTGGCTTATTGCTTAATTCTCTTCTCTCACTCCGTCTGGTCTCGGTCTGAGTGAGGTCTCGGACCCAGACCCTCCCACCAAGACTTTTGGAGTGGAAGGGGGCTGTTACATTGGGAAGTATTGCACATTAAGCTTGAGCTCTGCAGTGGACCCGCCTTACGTCCATTTATTTTCAGTAAACAAGTCAGAAGTGGTGTGAGCAAAGTGCAGCCAAATCAATACACCATGGTGGAGGCTGATTTGTTGAGAGGGAAGGAGAAGTGTGGGCTCTGCCTCTGTCCCACTGGGCCACAGGGTTCATCCTTTAACAAGGGCTTGGTGTTAAATGCCAGGGACCAGACATTAACAAATGAACACCTTTCGCCGAAAGTAGGTCTGCAGCAGCTCCTCTGACCTTCACCCCTCCCCCACCCCCTCAATGTGGATCAGATACTCGCATCACTGGTGCACATACTCAGAACAACACATCTCACACACACACATACACCTTTTCTTTATATGAAGGAGTGCAGCTGTTACTCTTATAGTAGCTTCAGTTTTTTTTGCTTTTTCTTGTCACATAATGATTGGTTTAGGTGTTAATTGCACTTATTGAGTACCCCACCTGCAGTCAAATGACTTCATCAGTCTCAAATTACATCGCTGAGTGATCTTACCGCCACTCTAGCGGTCCATGCCAAAGTACTCCTGTGTCACTTTCACAAGCTCAAGTGCCTAAATGGGTGCAGGGTTCTGATTGGGTAATATGATTTGGAAATATCTTATATATATATAATATATATTATATATAATATAATATATTGAGTAAATCTGAAGTAATGGGAATATATACGAGTTGGAATTGGGGGCAGAAGAGAATTGCAGGTCACTCAAAGTTCAATGCATTGTGGAACTCAATGAGATGCATGAATGTGGTCTTAGTGCATGTGTTTGTGTGGTTGATGAGCAGAGAAGCAGCTCATATAGCTGCTTCAAGGTCACCACTAGTGAGTGGCCCGCCAACGTCTCCATGGCAACCAAGCTGAGCCGAAAAAGATGAAAAGTGAAGGAGTTGGCCTCCCACATAGTTAAAGATGTGCGCTCACACACACACACACACAAGCGTGTACACATGGCAGTAATGACATGTCTTGGGAGCGCTGCACTGCATTGTTTAAAAATAACATCAGACATCGGGGACGAGGTGTTGGGAACGAGATCGTCATGTACACAAATAGGCCATTACACCAAAAGTGGAGCAGAAGTACTCTCCTATGAAAAACAGCCTCTCTCCCTCTCCTTCTCTCATGTGTGACTCATACACACACACTATTTATACATGATTGTTTTTTCTCATTCTCTGGCAGATTGGGAGTGTCTCTTACTTGTTATCAGAACAAACAGAAGAGTGGCTTTAACAACAAACACTAGTGTTGTGGTGTGTGTGTGTGTGTGTCTTTGCCAGGGAAGAAAGACCCCCAAATGAGAGCAATGCATCCACGAGGGGATTTTCCATGCTGGTTTAACACACATCTCCTACAGGAGATGAGATGTGTGTTTAAAAAGCGCTCCTGCCAATCCACGGCTACTGGGTTCCTTCAACGTGTTACGGTCAATGAAGGCGGACCCAAACGACAATGGAGTTTGATGATATGAAGAGGTTTATTGTAGGGGTATAGGAGAATCAGGGCGGCAGGCAAGGCAGGGGGTGGAGAGACGAAGACGGAGAGCTGAACTGAGCAGGATGGTGGATGAGGGAGATGAACAGGCAGGCAGGTAGATGGTTAGTGATCTTGTGGCACAAGTAGATGAAGTAAGTAACGGGTAACATACACACAAGAGTTGCACTTGAATACACGCTTCAAGGCACTGGCGCCGTGACCTAACCACTGGTTGAAACAAGGACCTGGTGATATATACTGCAGAGTTGATGAGAAGATGGATAGCAGGTGTGCGGCTCGGAGCAGGTGAATGGGATGACTAGCAATCAGGGAGCCAGGAGAATGAATGGATCCACCACACAGACAGACAGACAGAGGGAGGGAGAGAGAGAGGAGACACAAGGGAAAGGGAAAACACAAGGAATAACTGGAGGCCTTGACACAACAGGGGAAATAAGGATATTTCATTGTGTTGTAATTCTGCCTTTCTTTTTCCATTGATCCTTCAAAGTGACAAAAATGAAAAAAAGTTGTTGAGTTGTTGTTGCATCATAACTGGGGAAAACAGTGAAATCTTAATGTTTGGTGCCTATTGCATGCATTTTCTTCTTCATGCTTTGTATTTCCATTCATTAACACATGAGTTAGGGGTTGCTAAGGGTTTGCACAATTACAAAGTGATTGATAACATGATATGTCTTCAAGGATACCCTTTTTTAACAACATAAGGGATGGACACTAAATAATATACTCAAAATGCAATACATAATTGTATTCTGTATATAAACAGTAACACTAGTTTGAATTGAATTGACACCACACACAATCGCATGACCGTCGTTTCCAATGGGTGTCTCTGACAATTTCTCTGACTCTCAATGAGAAATGTCCTGTCCGGAAAATGTCCCTGTGGCTATTCTTACAGGAAAATGTCAGCCTGCGATGGCAGTTGTGATTTCTCTGTGGAGAAGGACTGTGACACGGAGCGAAGATATCAGAGAACACAGACAAGCCATCCAGCTGCTGATAGCCATTCCCAAAGCCGCAGCTGTGAATCATCCCCTAGAGGGGTCTCTAGTGCCCTAACAACCTCCGAGAGTGATAGAATCTACCTGCGGTTCTCTTCTCTGCCGTAGGATGTCGCTGTTCTACAAGTAACAATGAATGGAGGATACCATGGGTTTCCCGCGGTAGTTTTCTTCTTCTCACCCGCAGGATGTGCTGGGAAACACACCGACGGACTGCTCTTTCTACACATCAACATGCAATCTTTGCAAACCACTTTTTTATTTCATTTTCTTGTGCCCTTTCATTGACATAGGCTGCTGTGCACTTAGGCAAATGTGTTTTTTTGCGCTGTGTAGTTTTTTCATTGTTCACCATTAGACAGGAAAAGGAGACTGAAAGATGAAAAGACAGGAGGAGGTGTAAAAAAAAAAAAACACACTACATGAAAAGTAGAAGAAGTGCAGCTCTGATCCTCTGGCTTGACGCTCCACCGGAGTGAGTGAGCAGCTCTCATGTCAGCACACCCTGTGCCTGGGCTCACACTCGCACACAATATCAATGTCAATGTAATTGTGGGAGGATGAAGTGTTCCTCCTCTGCCCTGCACACACACACACATGGACACACCTTTTCCATCGTTTCCAAATTCACTCAAAGATTTCTGTAGGAATTCTTAATCGCCGAAAAAAAGGAAAGGGAAAGGACAGGGAACTAAAGATGGCAGGTGTGCACTCACACACACACACACACACACTCTCACACACACACCACACACACACAACACACACACACACACACACACCTTTCCATCGTTTCCAAATTCACCAAAAGATTTCTGTCTCTACAAAAAATCTGGAGGAATTCTTAAACGCTGAAAAAAAGGAAAGGGAACTAAAGCTGTCAGGTGTGCACCACACTCACACACACACACACACACACACACACACTGAGCATCACGCTAGGGTTCCTGTAGGCTAACTAAAGCTGACAGAGTAATCAGGGTGGTATATACGGGAGGCTTCCTATCACGTCCCTCTTCTCTCTTTCACTTTTTATCTCATCTCTGCCCCCCCCCCCCCCCTCCACACCCTCCCCTTTCTACTTTGGCCAGCACTCGATTTCCTATCCTACCCAACACCACCCTGTTTGTGTTGTTGCTTAACTGTCGCTATATTTTGATCCATGGTACACAAATGAAGGTGTCGTACTGTCCATGATATATGGTGGTCAGACCCCTGCCTCTGCCCTCTATTCTGTTGTTTGTATTCTCCGTTTTTGGCTTTTCTGTTTTGCTCTCATCTTTGATGTGTTGAGATATGATGATGTGAGAGAGCGAAAGAGCTTTGAAATACCCGTAGAGTAGTGTGTGCGTGGTGTGTGTGGTGTGTGTGTGTGTGTGTGTGTGTGTGTGCATCCATGCATATACACGGGTGGGAAGCAGTGGCACACTCAGGGCTGGCTTAGCAGTCAATATCATCACACACACACACACACACACATAAACAAACACAAAGGGTGTCCATCGGCCAGCATATGCATGGCCTGCATTTGGATACACACACACACAACACACGCACACACACACACACGCACACACTAGCACCAGCTTATGAGCTGCATACCTCAATACCAGCCACCCTACAGCCTGTGTGTGTGTTAGTGTGCGTGTGTGTGTGCATATGAGTGTGTGTGTGTGTGTGTGAAAAGGTAAATTGAATTTTACAGGCACAAAGCCCACTCCCCTGTGGTCCTTTGAAGAGAGCCCCCACTTTGTGAATCTAAAGCTTTCCAAAGCCTTTCGTCTCTTCATTGCTTCCCCCCCTCTTTCTTTCGTCTTCTCCTTTTTCTCTCTCTCTCTCTCTCTCTCTCTCTCTCTCTTTGTCTCTCCATGACTATCTTTCCTCCTCTATATCCATCTCTTTCTCCCTCTGTCCGAGGTG
>JAOPHQ010002696.1:32500-41321 GCA_030340625.1 Merluccius polli | reverse complement strand
CTCTCTCTATTCTCTCTATTCTCTCTCTATTCTCTCTATTCTCTCTCTCTCTCTCTCTCTCTCTCTCTCTCTCTCTCTCTATTCTCTGTCTCTCTCTTTCTCTGTCTCTCTCGCTCTCTGTCTCTCTCGCTCTCTCTCTCTCTCTCTCTCTCTCTCTCTCTCTCTCTCTCTCTCTCTCTATTCTCTGTCTTTCTCTTTCTCTGTCTGTCTCTCTCTCTCTCTCTCTCTCTCTATTCTCTCTCTCTCTCTCTCTCTCTCTCTGTCTCTGTCTCTGTCTCTGTCTCTCTCTCTCTCTCTCTATTCTCTGTCTCTGTATCTCTCTCTCTCTCTCTCTCTCTCTCTCTCTCTCTCTCTCTCTCTCTCTCTCTCCCTCTTATTGATTGATTGATTGTACTTTATTCATCCCACAGCGGGGGAAATGTACTTATATTACGTTACAGCAGCAGAAAAGTGTAAAGGGCAAAAACATGATATAAATAATACTGCAAGGTATACACACACCGACTAGAACATGATCATGGATCTGACTGCATGCGATCCGCCTGGTCGGTCCAAACGATGATCCCTCTCTCTTCCCCTGTGCGTCCGCCGCCAGTCCCTCCGGTGATCTCCAGCCGCGGCGGCACGGTGACGGTGGTGGTGAACGAGGCGGCGCGGCTGGCGTGCGAAGCCACCGGTCTTCCTGCGCCCAGCCTCACCTGGCTCAAAGACGGCAGCCCTGTGGCCAGCGTGTCCGACGGCATACAGGTACCTCCTCCTTGCATGCGGCGTTCCCTCCAATAGGGTTTTTGAAACCAGCGAGGGTGCATTTCACACATGTGGGTGTGTATGTTTCGAAATGCCCGCTATATTCGCTCGTATATCATTTCATATCTGTAGAAAAATGTTGTCATTTGGTACCGTATTTTGAGGGATTGCTTAATCATAAAATGATTGCCGGAAGTGTCCTCTGCAGCACAGCTGAGGAGGACATGCCATGTGATCGTTCTGCACACATCATGTAGCTTATTTATGTCATGTCTGCCAACACTCCTGTTTTTCCCGGTTTTCTCCCGTTTTTTAGCCCTATCTCCCAGACCCCTCCCGGTTTGTTATTTCTCCCGGGTAACTCCCGTAATTTTGCATGGCCCAAGCTCCTTTATGAATAATCGCAGATCGGACCAATATGTTTGTCTAATGTTGACCAGTTGCCGGATCTTGTATGAAACGCATCCAATTCACACAATCCACACACCATATACAATTGTCAACACGTTTGTCACCTCAACCTGGCAACCTATAACCCAGTTATAGCGTAGTTGATCTCTGCGCAAGCTTCGCGGAAAGTTCAGACTGAAAGCAAGCCGATAAAAAAATGGCAGGTGAGTGAGGTGAAGTGCATCTTGCCTTATGCAGTACACTTAACAGTAATAGCTAACCCCAAACCCCCCCAACCCCCAGGTTGCACCGCCATGCCCCCGCACAAATCTCCCGGATTTTGAAAACCAAATGTTGGCAGGTATGATTTATATGTGTATTATTATTTCCTGCGTTCTCCTCAGGTGTTGTCCGGCGGTCGGCTGCTGTCCCTGAGCAGCGCCCAGGTCAGCGATACGGGCGCCTACACCTGCGTGGCCGTCAACTCCGGTGGCGAGCATCAGAGAGAGTACGACTTGAGAGTATATGGTGAGTAGTCGTACGCACAACTGTGTATCCCTGCTGACACCGTTTAAAACTGTTTACAGCGGAGACTTGAAGCACTCCTGTGGTACCGGAGGACTTCATAGGTCTTCATAGCGCGACATCTGGTGCTGCTATCTGGAGTTAATGGCAGTTCCCCAGGCTGTGGTTTCAGGAGAAAAGCCACAAACCCACAAATCATACAATCATACAATGTGCTTATACTCCAGGGAGGTTTAGAAAAGGACTTTTCTAAACTCTGAAGTACCGCTTAGACAAACTTGAATCTCTTGAATGGACTCTGTCAGCTTCACTCCTGAAACTGAAGTAGACAACAAATCGGTAGTTTTATATCAGTAATCACGTTTAATTTGAGACTCCTATATTTGGGATTGCTAAAGTGGATGTGCATGGATTTGTCTTGTATGCCTGCCAGTCTGTCTGTCTGCCTGCCTGCCTGCCTGTCTGTCTGTCTGTCTGTCTGTCTGCCTGCCAGTCTGTCTGTCTGTCTGTCTGTCTGTCTGTCTGTCTGTCTGTCTGTCTGTCTGTCTGTCTGTCTGCCAGTCTGTCTGCCAGTCTGTCAGTCTGTCTGCCAGTCTGTCTGTCTGTCTGCCTGCCTGCCAGTCTGTCTGCCTGCTTGTCTGTCTGTCTGCCTGTCTGTCTGCGCTCGCCCTGTGGATGTGTATCCATGCAGAAACGTCCTAATGCTCCTCCACAGTGATCCAAAGCCGCGCGTGCGGAGCAGCAAGACAGATTTGTCGCTGTAATTAGTAATTGCTACCATTCTCCGTAAGCTTCCTGTCCTCCGACCCGATCCTGATGGGCTGAGCTCCTGTTTCAAATCCTTTCCCTTTCCCTGGAAGTTTTGTCCAATAAACATAATTAAGGGGAAGTGGGTTGAGCGTTTTTTTTTTTTTTTCTGGAAAAGGTCGACCAGGTCGGAGGAAATAACCTTATTATTGCCTCGGCTCCAAATCCGTGAGATTAGTCCGCATGGTAGACTGACGTTAAACCGGTCTGGGATCAGGAGCGGAGGCCGGGAGTGGAGAGGCCATCTTTGTGCTTTTGGAAAACTGAGACTTTTTTTATTTAAAAGAAAGTGTGGCTCTCTGGAAACTCAGTGTTTACATTTTTGCATTCGTCCTCTGCGTCGGCTCCAGGAAACATTGCGGGTGAAATCCCAGTGAGGTGAAATTGATGAACGTATTTAACCCCAACGTAAACAAACGCGGGTTCACTTTCTTTTTTTTCCCGCGCCGCAGTGCCGCCGAACATCATGGGCGAGGAGGCCAACGCCACGGTGATGCTGGGCGGTCCGGTGGAGCTGCTCTGCCAGAGCGACGCCATACCGCCGCCCACGCTGTCCTGGCGCAAAGATGGCCGCCCGCTCTTCAGGAAACCGGGACTCACCGTCTCGGAGGACGGGAGGCTCCTCAAGGTACAGCAATGAGTTATCCCGCTTAACTTTAAATTCCCGATCCCAGGTGTGTGTGTTTGTTGGTGCTGACGTGTGTGTGTGTGTGTGTGTGTGTGTGTGTGTGTGTGTCAGATTGACAGCTCCCAGGTGCAGGACTCGGGCCGGTACACCTGTGAGGCCACCAACATCGCCGGCAAGACGGAGAAGAACTACAACCTCAACGTGTGGGGTGAGTTCAACAAGTGATTTACTTTAAAGCTGCTGTAGGTAAGACTATTGAAGAGCTTTTATTTGAGTGTAATTTGTTATAAAATGCCGTAACTATTAGTGAGTGAAATGCATTTCTGACCAATCAGGGCATTCCCTGATTCGTTTGGAGAATCCATCTTGCTTCGTGAAATGCAGATTAGATTAGAATTAGATTAGAAAAACTTTATTTATCCCAAGATGGGCAATTTAGTCTGCAGTTTCCAGTCTCGCATAATAAATTACTTAATAAATACTATATGCTTCTCAATGGCCAAGAAAGGGAGGGAGCAGAGAGGGAACAGAAACATTTCTTCATTGTTTAGTTTCAAAATCTTGCTTTTCTGCTCTCTGCCTTTACAACTAAAGCGGCTTTAATTAATCCACCCCGAAAATGCCAATTTAAATGTGCGATAATTGGTTGATCCAGTTCCCTAATTGAGATGCAGTGATAGTAAAGTGAGATCGCCTCCTGTTGGCGTCCCTTCGCCACTACAGTGTCCCCCAGCATCCGGGCCTCGGAGGACGTGACCCCGCTGACGGTGATCGAGGGCAGTCTGATCACACTGGTGTGTGAGTCCAGCGGGATCCCCCCCCCCAGCCTGGCCTGGAGGAAGAACGGTGAGGCTGTGTGTGTGTGTGTGTTTAGTGCTGTTTGTCTGAATGTGTGTTTTATAGCAAGAGGCAGGAGGAAAGAGAAGAAACATTTTTTATCTGTTGATCTTCTCCTTCCCTGAGATAGGGAGACAAAGTGAGGGGAAAGTGAGCTGAAGGACAATTTAAAAAAAACTCCCATGTAGCACACAATGAGGAAGAAGAACAGGATCAACGGAAATTGTGTTTAGGAAAGAAGGAAGGAAGTGAGGAAGGAAGGACGGAGAAAAGGAAAGAAGGGTTCCTCACTTACACCCAGGGATCCTGTTGGTTTAAGTAGCCTTCTCTAAATGTTCACCACCTCTCTCTCTCTCTCTCTCCCTCCCAGGGGCGGCGCTGAGGTCGGACCAGCGGGTCCGGGTCCTGTCTGGGGGTCGCCAGCTGCAGATCTCCAGCGCCGAGCGGGCGGACGCCGCCTCCTACACCTGCACCGCCACCAGCCCAGCAGGCACCGCCTCCAAGGAGTACAGCCTGCAGGTCTATGGTATGTCCTCATAGGCTGTGACCCTGACCCTCAAGGTTGTGGGTTCGATCCCCCATGTCCACAGCCCCTACCTGTAGGCATCCTTTAAAATCGTAGGCATCGCTTTAAAAGTGTTTTCTAATGACTAAATAGTGAATGGTGAATTTGTGCATTCCCAAAGTTTTCTAATATAATGAGATGAGATGAGATGATGATGAGATTAGATGATGATGAGATGATGATTAGATGATGATGAGATGAGATGATGATTAGATGATGAGATGATGATGAGATGATGATGATATGAGATGATGATGAGATTAGATGATGATGAGATGAGATGATGCTGAGATGAGATGAGATGATGATTAGATGATGATGATAATTAGATGATGATTAGATGATGATGAGATGAGATGATGATGAGATGAGATGAGATTCAATTTATTGTCACTAGTCACTAAGTTCCAGTGAAATGAGCCATCAACCATCAATCCCTACATATACTCAAACATACATACAATATGACTTTAATATGTTAAAGAAATGACCATTCCAGATAATGAATAATGAATAATGAACGTTGCGTAGTGATGTCATCCCGTTTTACCGCCAATGAAAAAAGCCTGATCTCTGCCCCCGGGCGCCGCGTCCATCACTCACTCCACTTCTCTCACTCCAGTCCGCCCTTCCATCAGACACGACGCGGACGGCGCCGCCGGGGGGGACGTCACCGCCATGAAGGGCGGCGACGTCAGCCTGCAGTGCGCCGCGGACGGCGTGCCGCGCCCGGCGGTGACGTGGCTGAAGGACGGCCGGCCAATCACGGGCCAGCACGGGGCGAAGGTGCTGAACGAGGGGAGGCTGCTGCAGATCAGAGACGCCAAAGTGTCCGACACGGGACGCTACACCTGCGTCGCCGTCAACGTGGCGGGGCAGGCGGACCGCAAGCATGACGTCAGTGTACACGGTGTGTACACACGCTTACATGCACATTACATGTACTTATAGCCGTGTTAAATATCGATAAACTACATTTGTGCATGATCAGTTTTGTTTTTTAGAACCGCATAATGATTGATTTCTGAATGTGTGTTGGTGTTGACTGGTACTCTACTCGGTATTGCGCAATTCTCATGCTCATTATCAGCACTATACAAAAATGGATATAATAATAATTCAAGGTACATAAAGACGCTTCACATACATTTCAGACAAATATATACCAAATAAATGAAAAACAGAGGTAGGTGGGATATATATACACACACATACATACGTACATATATACATATATTCACATACATATCCACATACATACAAATATTAGATTAGATTAGATTAAACTTTATTGTCATTAAACAAAGTAACAGGTACTTGGACAACGAAATGCAGTTTGGCATCTAACCAGAAGTGCAGAGTAGTAAAGTGCAATAATATGTACATATAAACTAAACAGGGGATATAAATACAGTGCAGGTACTGAATATGCTATAGGATATATGATATTCGGATATATAATATATATAGAGTGATACATATACATATAATGCATGATATCAAATAGTATACTGGATAAACAAAGACAATAAAAATAGAAGAGAAGTGGAGATGTATGTTAAATCAGCGCCTCCTTATTCTTTATTTCAAAGTCCAGTCATCACTCAGACGTGTGCGTGTTGAATGTGGACATGTCCTCCTCATGTCCTCCTCCTCTGTGCTCCAGTCCCCCCCAGCATCCTGGGTCAGGTGGTGGTACCGGAAAACGTGAGTGTGGTGGTGAAAAACCCGGTGGCCCTGACCTGCGAGGCGTCCGGCATCCCGCTGCCCGCCATCGCCTGGCTGAAGGACCAGCAGCCCATCCAAGCGTCCGGCTCGGTGCGCATCCTCTCTGGTGAGACGCCATTTGTTATTAGTTATTTTTGTTATTTCCAAGGATAAATATACAGTAACTCGCCGGGTTTGTGGCGCGTCATCACCGCCATCTATGGCCATCAGCTTGGGGAATGGCGAAAACCCGCGGCATTACAGTTATATGTCCAAAAATAAGATGCGATATTGCGTCACATACTAACAGTACATCAGAAAACATTACACACTGCAGTACAGGGGTGTCAAAACTTGCAGATAATTCTGCAATTCATTTTGATTTTTAAATGGTTTGTAAGGCAGAGGATAACTCAACCTCTTCCTCAGTAGCTTCCACTGTAGTTGGTGTGGTGATGTCAGCATTACCACACAGGACTGGACATGTATGGAAAATTAAAATAATTTCTAGATCACAACAAGTTGTTCAAATCATAAAGAAGTAAAATACATTTTTGTTGTTCAATTCCAAAATACATGTGACTAAGTTTTGTGCCTTTGTAGAGCCACTGTGATCTGTAAATTGTAATGCACATGTAATGCACAGCAGACTGATTGAATGTGGAAAAACTAACAACATATTGTTGAAATTGCACTTATTTTTTCTTAAGACATCTCAGGACGTTTTCAAAATGTACTTTTGAAAACGTTCTATTGACACTAAAATAAATGAATATGAATAACCTATAAATAAATAACAACACCTTCACATTTTTCAAGTTTTACTGGTCCGGCCCACTTGAGATCAAACTGGGCCGCATGTGACCCGTGAACTACAATGAGTTGGACACCCCTGCTGCAGTACACAGTATTCAGTGTTGGACGCAGCCTCTGCTTTATAAAGTCTTCCACATGACCCCCCCCCCCTGTGTGAGGACACTTCTCTTAGTTTCTCATAGTTTTAAAACGCCGCGTCGGCGTCCATTAAGGAGGATTGGAACGAGAAGCGAAGTGCTGAAGAGGCGAATCGTCGGTTCTCACAGGGCTAACGGGAACCCGTCTGCTGCTGCTGCCACGGCCCAAAGGCCAAGCAGACGCAATACATCACCGCAATGCGATGTAACAGGATCACTGTGACTGTGGGGGGGGGGGAACCTAACAGCTTAACATACCAACGTCTGGGGCCAAAGGAAACACTTTCACAAGAGAAGGGCCATTGTTTGATGATGTCTTTTTTTTTTTTCGGTTTAAGGTGTTCCTCCAAACCAAACAGGGTCGTCTTGAACCGTTCTTCTGAGTCCTTATGTTTTATTATAAACAAAGTGTGTGGGCTAAGTTAATAATATATAAATCATTTTCATCTCATCTACTTATAAGCGGCTGTCTGGATGGCACAGTGCTTGACGGTCCAGCTGTGCTACAGCGTTTTATTTCAGAAATAGGGTATAAAAAGTATAAAAAGTCGTATAGTAAGTATAAAAAGTCTGATTAATCACAAGCGGTGAAGTTTAAAGTTCGACAAAAGCGCTTTTCAACAGGAGGAGAAACACAGCTGTCACTCATAACACTAATTACGCGTCTGCGGTTTCTACGTCCGGGTAGCAGACTAAACTAAACTAGAGAGGATAACTCAATATTCAAATATTTGGTAGTTATTAGCTTAGGTGAGTCTTTTTTTGTACGCTCTAATGTTAAGACACACTAATGGCACACTAATGTTTTTATTAAAAAGAGAGATGGATAGCTGTGATGAAAAGCGGTCGGTCATTTATACAGCTGTTAGCTCTTAGCTCTTAGCTGTTAGCGTACAAATGA
This sequence comes from Merluccius polli, assembly GCA_030340625.1. Lineage (NCBI taxonomy): Eukaryota > Metazoa > Chordata > Actinopteri > Gadiformes > Merlucciidae > Merluccius > Merluccius polli. The sequence continues at coordinate 33,261 of JAOPHQ010002696.1, read as the reverse complement.
GTGTTCACACAATCCACTTAAAGGAGCTAAAGTGCATAAAGAGGTGATTTTCTTCTTTCTTTTCTTTCCTTTTTTTCGGGAACTGGACTATCACATCGCGTTGGGAACATTTCGTCTGGACCCCTCGATGTGATTGATGGCTTTGGGAAAAGAATAATTGCTCACTAGTTTGTTTCCAACGGCTTAAATGTTCATCCAACGCTGTGCTGTGTCTGCGTTCGATCCCCAGGGGGCCGCAGCCTCCGCCTGATGCACGTGGCGGTGGAGGACGCCGGGAGATACACGTGTGTGGTGTCCAACAGCGCCGGCGAGGAGAGGAAGAGCTTCGACGTCGACGTTCTCGGTATGCGGATTTGACCGAATTCGGAGATAACAGATCTATGTTACGTCTCTCTATGTTACGTCTCTCTATGTTATGTCTCTCTATGTTACGTCTCTATGTTATGTCTCTCTGTTATGTCTCTCTATGTTATGTCTCTCTATGTTACGTCTCTATGTTATGTCTCTCTATGTTACGTCTCTATGTTATGTCTCTCTATGTTACGTCTCTCTATGTTGTGTCTCTATGTTACGTCTCTCTATGTTACGTCTCTCTATGTTATGTCTCTCTATGTTGTGTCTATGTTATGTCTCTCTGTTATGTCTCTCTATGTTATGTCTCTCTATGTTATGTCTCTCTATGTTACGTCTCTCTGTTATGTCTCTCTGTTATGTCTCTCTATGTTATGTCTCTCTATGTTCTGTCTCTCTGTTATGTATCT
>JAOPHQ010002696.1:0-27500 GCA_030340625.1 Merluccius polli | reverse complement strand
ATATATATACATATATATATATAGATAGATAGATAGATATATAGATATATAGATATAGATATATACCCTTTATGTCTCTGGTCTCTCTGCACATCTGTACCAGTCAGTGATGTTCTCACTGTGACTTTTTTGATTGATTGATTGAGAATTTATTTGAACACAAAATAAAAGATGAACAATTAAAAACAAACGAACGACAATAAATACAAGACAACAACACAAAATGAAACAACAACAACAAGACTCAACACTTATTAGTGTTCAAAAGGAGCGGGAAGAAGCCAACGCGTATTAAATCCCTTCTCCCCTTATGTTAATTTACTATAATCAGTTATATAACAACAATAGTATTTATATATATGTATGTATGTAGTATATAAACGTATTATTACCATTATTAACATACATAACTTGTTATTAACTTACACACACATAAGTACACACACACCCATGTAGTCACTGTTTCATATCCGAACCAAAAATAATCTTTTAATAAATATGAGATAACTTAACTCTAATAACCATCAGGCGGGGGGATTTTCATATAGCTTTCCCCAACATCGTTTCGCTCACTCTGCTTTCGACTCTTCTTGTCCCTCCTCCGCCGCCGCCGCCGCCGCCGCCGCCAGGTCCTGCGTGCGGACGGCCACGTCTCCATCACGGCGAGCGGCCGCGTGGTGCGGATCCGGGAGGCGCAGGTCTCCGACACGGGCCGCTACACCTGCGTCGCCACCAACGTCGCCGGCGAGGACGAGAAGGACTTTGATGTAAATATACAAGGTGAACTGGGTTGACTGATTGATTGATTGATGATGATGATGATGATGATGATGATGATGATGATGATGATGATGATGATGATGATGATGAAAAGCGAGTTGAATTGAGACGAAGAATGAAGTGATGAATTAAGATATTTGTACTTTCCCGCCCCCCCTTTCAGTGCCGCCCAGTTTCAGCAGAGCCGGGGGAGATACCATCTCTCACCCCGGCGGCGGCGGGGGAGGAGGGGAGGCGAAGGAGGTGGTGCTCAACAACCCGCTCTCGCTGTACTGCGAGACCAACGCCGTCCCGCCGCCGACGCTCTCCTGGTACAAAGACGGCCGACCGCTGGCGTCCAACGACAAAGTGCTCATCCTGCCAGGTTAGGACAGAACAAGATAATTAGTTAATTAGATAATTAGTGTCCATAAAGCGGTGCAGAGGTTCTGGCTCGTGGGTCAGCAGGTCGCCAGGCGTCCCACAGGGATTTTAACCCTTTGTGTTGTGTGTGTGTGCTCAGGAGGGCGGGTGCTGCAGATCCCCAGGGCCCAAGCCGAGGACTCGGGGCGCTACACCTGTGTGGCGGTCAACGAAGCGGGGGAGGACTCCATCCAGTATGACGTCCGGGTGTTATGTAAGTGGCGTGTTGGACTTCAACATTGTGTTTATTCATTTTGCTGCCATTTTAAATCAATCTCGCTCCTGGGGATCAATACCTACTAAAAACACACTTTTATTACCTTGCTTTCAATTAATTCCACCTTTTTTTATTTTATCACCCATTGTTATTATCTCATATTTATTTTATATTTCTTATACTTGTTTCATATTCTTATACCTGTTATTTATTTCTATTGATGCTTTTGTAAAGCTATGAGACATTAGGCTCATTCAATAGACAACACAGCCTTTTAATGTGTGTGTGTGTGTGTGTGTGTGTGTGTGTGCGTGCGCGTGTGTGTGTGTGTCTTCCCAGTGCCCCCCACCATCAGGGGCGGGGACGGCGATCTTCCCGACGAGGTCACGGTGCTCGTCAACAAGACCGCCCAATTGGAGTGCTACGCGGACGGAAGTCCCGCCCCCAAGATCACCTGGCTCAAGGACAGCCAGCCAATCGGCAGCGACGGCCCCTACAGAGTGGTTTCTAACGGACGCACATTACAGGTAGACGTGGATTACATGATAAGCACTTTATATCCTTATTATAAGCGTCGTTTGAGAGGGCGTTGCTGCATTTTATGCATTTTTTTAATCAAGTGGATGCATTTGTGTTAGATGATGATAAAAAGCCAGGTATGCAATGTAACGTTAGACTTTTAACTAACCAGCTGATGTGGTCTTTTTATTCCCCAGGTGTTGAACGCTCAGGTGTCAGACACCGGCCGCTACGTGTGTGTGGCTGAAAACGTAGCCGGCAGCGCAGATAAATCATTTAATGTCAATGTTCACGGTAAGACTCAACCCTCTAAGGTGGCTGTAAACGCTTTGATGTTAAAGTTGGAACCGGATACCAATGAAATTGTCGATTTTGGTATATGGCAAACCGTACGTTTGAATGCTTTCACATTGTATTAGTTACAGTGCAACGGTGCGCTTGGTAGCAGACATGCATACTTTTAATCCACCAGGAACAATACTGGATGCTGAGATGTTGTAAAAGCTGTAACTTGAATTATGTTCGGTCTTCAGCCCATTTTTATCTCATCAGTGTTTTTTATTTGACGGCTTTTAAACACAACCTCCAAATTCATGGTTATCGAATCATCATCATCATCCGAAAAACACCGAAGAACCGTGAGATTTTGTATTTCTATTTTCCACCGGTTAACAACATGAGCTGCCGCTCTGCTTTCTCCATCCAGTGCCTCCCAGCGTCGTGGGCCGGAGCCCGGAGAACCAGACGGTGGTGGTCAACAACTTCGTCTCCCTGACCTGCGAGGCCACCGGCTTCCCGCCGCCCGCGCTCAGCTGGCTGAGCGACCGCGGCGCCGTGGCGGCCAACGCCAACGCCCTCATCATGCCAGGTACCGACCAGCGTCCGGTTACAGGCCAGGCGTCAGAGCCGCTGTAGGTCAGAGTGGAGGGTTGTAAATCGAAAGAGAGCAGAACAGGATTTTGAAACTAAACCACCGAAGGAAACTTCTCCCTTCTCCCTCTTTGTGCTCCCGCGTTTGTTGCTGGATATTTGTTGTTTCTGTTTAGCCTTTTATATTAGAGTAAATATATCCAAAGTTTATTGTTTACTGTTGAGTGTTTGCCTTATATATTTAACTATAACTAAGAGTTTATTGTCTAGTATTGTATTGTATTTTTTATTTTTTATACCTCCTTTATTCTACTGGTCTACTGGAAATTCAATTTCCTTGAGGGAGTCGTCCCAAAGGGATCAATAAAGTCTAGTCTAAGTCTAAGTCTAAGTCTTTCTGAGTGATTTTACAAGTTAATCCAGATTAATCGAATTAAAGGTCGTCCATAAAACTGTGGTTTGAGATTTCATTTGAGTTTACAGACACATTTAATTCAATGCAGAGTAAATGCACAACCTTTTTTTTTTTTTGAATGACAATAACATATTTCTGTGTAAATGTAAGGGCGTTAGACGGTTACAGAAGAAACTTAACAAAGATAATACCATCACACACACATATATATATATATATATATATATATATATATATATATATATATATATATATATATAAAGTCCTGTAGGAACCAAGCTGAGATCCTCAGCGTTGCTCTGGGTGTGGTTATCTCTTTAGGCGGTCGGACGCTGCAGATCCTGAGGGCCAAAGTGTCCGACGGAGGGAAGTACACCTGCGTGGCCATGAACCCGGCGGGCGAAGCTCGGAAAATCATCTTCCTCACCGTGTTCGGTCAGCAGTGGATCTGCATCACATCCCCCCCGCTCATAAAGGCTGATTCAGCCATTCTGTATCTACAATTAATTAATTATTTATTAATTAATAAGTATCTATAATTCATGTGATATGAGTGTCCCACACTCCAACATGATGTTGACTGTTTGACATGATGTTTCCTCCTCCTCCTCCTCCTCCTCTTCCTCCTCTTCCTCTTCCTCCTCTTCCTCCTCCTCCTCCTCCTCCTCCCATCAGTCCCCCCCAGTATCCGGGACACCAGCGGGGAGCCGGTGGTGGTGAGCGTGCGCGTCGGCAACGCCGTGACCCTGGAGTGCGAGTCCAACGCCGTTCCCCCCCCCACCGTCACCTGGTACAAGAACGGCCGCGCGCTCGCCGAGACGGCCAACCTGCGGCTCCTGGCGCAGGGCCAGATGCTGGAGATCAGAGGGGCAGAGGTCAGAGGTCATGCTTGTTGTTCACTGTTGAGACAGAGGAGGAGATGTTCCTCCTAACTTTTATGATGCGCACACACACACACACACACACACACACACACACACAGATAGATATGATACAGCATCACATCACATGCATAACAGGACACGACATCGCAGGACCAGAACTGAGATGTATTCATTTGTTTATTTTATTTGATTTAATTGATCTATATTATATTTATTTATTTTTGTGTTTATTCATTTTGCTGCCATTTTAATCAATTTTTTAATCAATCTCACTCCTGGTGGATCAATAAAGTACCTACTAAAAACACATTTTTATTATCTTGCTTTCAATTAATTGCACCTTTTTTTATTTTATCACCATTGTAATTATCTCATATTTATTTTAGATTTCTTAAACTTGTTTCATATTCTTATACCTGTTATTTATTTCTATTGATTATTTTTGTAAAGCACTTTGAGCTGCATTTCATGATATGAAAGGTGCTATATATATTATTATTATTATTATTATTTGTATTATTATTTGTATTATTATTGTTGTTGTTATTGTTATTATTAGTATTATTATTATATATATATTCTTTTTTTTAATTATTATTATTATTTTGTATTTATTTTGTTGTTGTTGTTTTATTATTATTATTATTATTCTTTTATTTATTTATTTTTATTATTAGTATTATTATTATTATTTTATTATTACTAAAAAAGCTCATCCATGTCCATATCCAACATGTATGTTACAGGTGTCTGATACGGGCCAATATGTCTGCAAAGCCTCCAACGTCGCCGGGCAAGTGGACAAGAACTTCCACCTTAACATCTACAGTAAGTCTGCACATTTAAACGCTAAATCATATGTGATATCAAGTAAATCTGTTCCTAGACATGAGCAAATCTCTTGACGTCCCTCACCTGCATCTCTCTTCACCACTCCCTCCTGTGGTTCCCAGTCCCTCCCAGTATAGACGGTCCTGCGGAGGAGCATGTGGTGGAAACCATCTCCAACCCGGTTACCTTCGCCTGCGACGCCGCCGGCATCCCGCCGCCCAGCCTCACCTGGCTGAAGAACGGTCGGACCATAGGTACGCCTCAGCTCTGTGATGGTCTGGTTACAGCATTTTGCATCCATAAATATAAAAATCACAAACGACAAGAATCATAAATGAGCCTCGTGAAAGGTTTACTAGTGCTGGCCGAGTTTGGGTTTACAGATCCTCGCCTCCAGGAACACGATTGTTCGAAACACAAATATGAATATGAATAAATATTCACCCAGATTTCACCTCGTCTGCCATCAGACATGAGATTATTGATCTAAAATCTGATTTGTGAGACTAGGGCTGCACCAATATATTAGCAGATGTCAGCCCAACTATAAACCAAATGTCTTGTCTCTGTATTTGTTTATATAGCAGACATTGTCTACATGTCCTACTGTGTTTAACAGTGTGTATGCGGTCCTTGGCTGAGCTGTAACATGACTCATGACATGTATAACATGACTGTATAACATGACTGTTACAGAGACCTCCGAGTCTCTGGAGATGCACATCCTCTCCGGGGGCAACAAGCTGCAGATCGCTCGCTCCCAGCTGTCCGACGGCGGCACCTACACCTGCGTGGCGTCCAACATCGAGGGCAAGGCGCGGAAGAGCTACCACCTCGCCATACACGGTACGTCTTTTCTGGCCATTTTCCTTTTTTAGCCACATTTCATTGGCAGTTCCTTTTTTAAGTTTTGATTTAACAGCTCATAGATCTTATTTAGCCCCGCCCCTCATATACACCAATTCACCTGAGATTATTCCCATTGGACTAAAGACACCTGACGGACCAAATCCCGCGTTGCTTTCTCAGTTCCTCCCAGTATCTCCGGCTCCGAGATGCCCAGCGACGTCGGGGTCCTGCTGAACGAAAGCGTGCGGCTGGTGTGCCGCGCCCAGGGGACGCCGGCGCCCGCCATCCAGTGGCTGAAGGACGGGGAGGCGGTCAACGGGACGGAGGACTCGGCCTACCGACTCAGGTGCAGACTAAGAACAGTAGGACAGGATGGGAGAGGGGGGACAATATGTTGTGTGTGTGTCCTGGTTACTAAGCCATGAGTGGGAATATTGGGGTATGACTGTATAATTAATAGATATAAATAGTGTATAATTTTGTCTTTTTACCTGCAAGAGTGGACAAATCTGCCGGCCATAGCTGTTTTGTATCCCTGAATTATGCCAAACGGTCGAATCTATCTGCCATTGGCTGTTGGCAGGTGTTCATTTTTGACCCTGGCAGATCTCGCACATGTCTGTATTTGTATTTGATATCTGTTTGTTTGTTTGTTTGTTTGTTTTATCTGTGGTATATCAGCCCTGGACGGCAGCGTGCTCACCGTGTCCGGGGCGCTCACCTCAGACAGCGCCAAGTACACCTGCGTCGCCACCAACGCCGCCGGAGAAGACGACCGGATCTTCAACCTCAATGTGTATGGTGGGTGTCTTCCCTGTCCTCCTTTAATGAAAGGCCTGCAGGTCCCAATGCACCACATGGTCTCGTTTCATCATCCGTCATTCCTCCTGTGTGTTTTTCAGTGCCGCCGACGATAGACGGTAACACCGCGCAGCCGGAGGACCTGACCGCCGTCCTGGACAGCTCCTGTGAACATCGAGTGCGTGGTCACCGGCTCGCCGCCGCCAGCAGCTCAACTGGCTGAGGAACGGCCTCCCGCTGGCCGTGTCGTCGCACATCAGGATCCTCTCCGCCGGCCAGGTGCTCCGGTAGGTCAGTGGTCAGGGGTCCAATGGAGGAAAACTTTATTATTATTATTTTTTTTTTTATTATTATTATTATCATTATTATTATTATCATTGTTATTATTGTTATTATTATTATTCTTTTTTATTTGTTTTTTTTAATATTATTTTTTTTATTATTATTATTTTTTTATATTTTTTTTATATTTGTTATTATTATTTATTATTATTATTATTATTATTATTATTATTATTATTATTATTGTTATTATTATTGTTATTATTATTATTATTATGTCCCTTAACCATCCCTGCAAGGAGGGATCCCTCGCTCTGCAGGTTTCTTCCCTGATCATTAAAGTTTTTCCTCAGGGTTAGGGGGTGTCATACAATAAAATGCACTTGAATTAACTTAAAAACAAATATTATTCTCCTTGAGCAAGATGCCTGACCTCTATGTACTCCTTAATGACTAAAATGTGTCTAAAATCCACTGTAAGGTGCTTCGGATAAAAGCGTCTGCTAAATGACTAAATGGTTGATTTGTAAATTAAGTTTTATTTCCTTTTCCGATGTAAACATGGAGATATTTTAACGTGTCTAACTAGTTTGGCCATTTTGTCATTTTGTGTCAGGATCACTCGCACCCAGGTGTCTGATGGGGGCACCTACACCTGCGTGGCCTCCAACAGAGCGGGAGTGGAGCACAGACACTACAACCTGCAGGTTCATGGTAGGAGGACATGGAGCAACGCATGGATCACAATGTGATAAGAGTGATGGGTACCAAAGCTAAAAGCACACAGTGTGAATATTGCTTCATATTCGTATCATATAGACTATTATTATACTATTATTATATTGTTTTTAAAGAGGCAACGCACTCACTTGCTTTGTAAAGGACTCAAGCTTTGGGCTTAATACTGAATATTACATTTCTCTATTCAATAATGTGTGTAGTTATCTATATAAAGAAGTGTTTGAATCATATGGAAATGAAACTTTAGCCTTAATCTTGAAAAAGCTGAAACTGTCTTCTCCTCTCCCCAGTGCCTCCCAGTCTGGACCGAGCCGGGACCACGGAGGACGTGACGGTGGTGAGGGGGAACGCGGCCTCCCTGGTCTGCATCGCCGACGGGACCCCGCACCCCACCATGTCCTGGCTCAAAGAGGGACTGGACCTGGACCTGGACCTCAGCCTCCTCCTCAACCTGAACACCACCCTGCAGCTCGCCCAGGCCCGGGTCAACGATACGGGCCGCTACACCTGCGTGGCGGACAACGTGGCGGGACAGGCCAGCCGCCACTTCAACCTCAAAGTGCTGGGTGGGTTTAGAGAGTGACCGACCAATCAACCGACAGTCGAATCAAACCTCAGCTCATTTGAGCCAATCAGAAAGGGACATTTTCCGTTTCCTGCTTTTCGCCAGATTTGGTTGGATTCGAGTGTTTAAAAGAGCTCTGATTGGTCGAGGGTTAGGGTAGCACCTGAGCTGATGTGAGTTCCAGCTGTTGTCATGTTTTCATTAAACAAGGATTTATAAATCAAACTCTAACCCTAATCAAATCAAATCAAATGTATTTGTATAGCCCTTTACAATAGCCGAAAGGTACCCAAAGTGCTTTACAACAAAGCCATAAAACAATACATAACACATACATAACATACAAATACAATTAAAAGTGCTATTAATTAAAAGCCTTCCAGAAATACATAGAAAGCAGCGGACAGAAAGAGTACACCTAAGAAACAGGACTGCCCTAGTCAGAATTGAACGCCAATCTAAAAAAGTGGGTCTTAAGCTTCGATTTAAATAAAAATAATATCAATATATCATAAAATAATATGCATCATAACACCAGAACCATCATCAATCCGTCATCAGACCCGCCCAGCATCAACGGATCGGACGCGCCCGCCGAGGTGTCAGTGGTGGTCAACAACGTCCTGGAGCTGCGGTGCGAGGCGTGGGGCATCCCCGCTCCCTCGCTCACCTGGCTGAAGGACGGACGGCCGCTCCCCCAGACGGACGGCGTGCGCCTCCTCCGCGGCGGGGAGGTGCTCCGCGTCGCCTCCGCGCAGGTCAGCTGGCTCTGATTAACCAATAAAAATACATTTTTAGTGCGAGTTTGTTGGTGTTGAGGTGTCTTTTTTTCTTTTTTTTGTCCCTTCTCACAATTTTGTTTTTTTTCCCGCTGACCTCATTTCTTATTTCTGTCCAGGTAGAGGACACAGGTAGATACACCTGTCTGGCTAACAGTCCCGCCGGAGACGATGACAAGGAATTCCTGGTCAGGGTGCATGGTGGGTAATGTAGTCAGGAAGTGCATAACTCCAGAATGTAACGTGCTCTCCCCACGTTTGCAATGTGGGCTTTGTATTAGGTTATAGTACGTTTATTTTAATACTTGTTGGTCGTTAATCTCTGTGTGTTTTCTGTGTGACAGTCCCTCCTAACATCGCCGGGGAGAGCGCGCCGCAGGACGTGTCGGTGCTGCAGGGCAGACAGGTGACTCTGGAGTGCAAGTCTGACGCCGTCCCTCCTCCCACACTCACCTGGCTGAAGGATGGCGCACCTCTACAGGTACTGCACAACCACACACAACTACCACAACCACTCAGGAGCAGATTAGCTGATGTATATAACTGGAAGTAATAGGACTAACGGCTAAATGAACCATGTGCATAAATGTCCATAGATGTCCCTTTATGTGCCAGTATATAATGTTCTCTTTTATTGCATTTCTTAATTCATTTTAACTGTAGCCCTTTTGTTTTTGTGCCTTAGCTCATTCCTTGATTATTGCACTTTATTGTGAAGCACTTTGGTGCGTCTGTAAATGCGCTATATAAATAAAATTGACATTGACATTGACATAGATAACACTTCCCCAGTATAGAATGAAGTGTATTGTATGGTTTTCGTATGGGACATCCTAACCACAGACGCCTCTCACGGTCTCTGTAGGCGTCCGCCCGCGTTCGCCTCCTCTCCAGGAGCCGCTACCTGCAGATCAACATGGCGGAGCTGAGCGACCGCGCCCAGTACACCTGCGTCGCCACCAACGTCGCCGGGGAGACCGCCAGACAGTTCAACGTCACCGTCAACGGTACGCTAGTATCACAACTTACCGCCGACGAAAGCATGAAAGCATCCACCCAAAGGGCAAGTTCAATATCGCTATGGTAACTAAACATATTTCTACGTCCCCTCTTCTCCACCAGTGGCTCCTACCATCCAGCCGGGCCCCCAGAGCGTCTCTGTGCACATCGACCAGCCGGTGGTGCTGGGCTGCGTGGTGGCGGGCGTGCCGCCGCCCCGCGTCACCTGGAGGAAACACGGCGCCGTGCTGGCGGGGAACAACCCCAGGTAAGGTGTTCGTTATGATGTGATGTGTGCGAACGCCGTCCCTCCTCCGTGTTTGAGGAGCGTTGGCGTTGGCGGTCTTCACACATGTCTCATGTAAGACTCATGATTGCCTCTGCATTATTATTTTGGTTATATATATATATATATATATATATATATATATATATATATATATATATATATATATATATATATATATATACTGTAGTGTTTAACACAGTGTGCTGCTTATGTTTTAAGGTACACTGTGACACAGGATGGGTCCTTGCACCTGTACTCTGCTCAGGTGACAGACACCGGCCGCTACCTGTGTATGGCCACAAACCCGGCCGGGACGCAGCAGAAGAGAGTGGACCTGCAAGTATATGGTGAGAATAATATATATATATATATATATATATATATATATATATATATATATATATATATATATCTGTAATAATACAGCTAACAACACATAAATTATACAGACGCTTTGGTTTGTCTTAATAAAACACCGATAATAAAAAGTTTTAGGACATAACCTGCATGTGTGTACATATAACTAATCACATTAAACCCCCCCCCCACACACACACACACACATAAACATACACACACACACACACACACGTGGTCTCCTATTGATCTCTAATGGTGGGGGGGGGGGGTGTGTTGTGTGTCCCAGTGCCTCCTTCTGTGACCGACGGCCGCACCGACGTCACGGTGACGGTGAACGTCCAGACCACCCTGTCCTGCGAGGCCACAGGCATCCCCAAACCGGCCGTGAGCTGGACCAAGAACGGCCGGGCCCTCAACACGGACCAGAACCAGAATATGTACAGGTGGGGCCGCCCTCCTATGTTTCCATCTTTACCTTGTGATTAAATAAATGAAAGTAGAAAAAAAATAGCAGTAAAATCAATTTTAAAGTGGCACATCTCTCTCACACTCTCTCTTCTGTTGTCAACAGGTTACTGTCTTCTGGCTCCCTGGTTGTCATGGCGCCCACGGTGGATGACACGGCAACGTACGAGTGTGTGGTTTCCAACGACGCAGGGGAGGACTCCCGCACCATTAACCTCACGGTTCAAGGTGAGACCAGAAGAAAATCAGATGAACCTGAGTTCAAACACCCCTGGTTCTCAATGTGTGTGTGTGTGTGGAGTGTGTGTGTGTGTGTGTGTGTGTGTGGTTGATGCCTGTGTTGCATGAGCAATCATGGCACCCAGGATAAATCACCCATCACCCCACACACACCCCACTATATGTTAAGACAGAATAAATAAACCCCTGGGTTTACATCTGACGATGTTATGTCACTTTTTATTTTAGCTGGAATGTATTTGAATTATTTGGTGTGCCAGTTAAAAATCAATCTTCATATGTGTGTGTGTGTCATATCCGTAACGCTCCCGCCTCCCCAGTTCCTCCGTCCATCGCGGACGAGCCCACAGAGCTGGTGGTGACCAGACTGCTCCCGGTGGTCATCGGCTGTACTGCGTCCGGCGTTCCCGAGCCCAGCGTCCACTGGACCAAAGATGGCGTGAAGCTGTCCAATCAGGGACAGGAATACAGCATCCTGCCTTCAGGTCCGCAATTATTATTATTATTAATTTACTGTTTAACAGTATAAACCGTTTCATAGTTTAAAGCTGCTGTAGGTACGATTTGAGAGTTGTAAAGAGGGAGAGCTGCTCCCTCCCTCCCTCCCTCCCTCCCTCCCTCCCTCCCTCCCTCCCTCCCTCCCTCCCTCCCTCCCTCCCCACGTTTCTCTCTGCCATTGAGATGTGTTGCATTTCCTGCACCTGTGATTGACAGGCGATATGAATTCCCCGAACCAATCAGGGAAGAGATGCCTTGATCGGTCTAAAATATAAATGTCTCATACGGAGGCAGACGCTATCAACCAGAAACAAATATTCTCACAGCGCATTTCACTCACTAATATCTGACAGGTGGTTATGCCATTTACACTCAAATAACAGCTTTTAAATCTTACCTACAGCAATTAATTAATTAATTAGCCATTCAGATTTTTTTTAAACTGATTTTAACTCCAACATTTTTTTTGATGTACTGAACAGTCCTCATTTTTTTCATATGAACTAAAAAAACATTTGATTAAAAACTGTAATGTCCTCCTCAGGTCCACTGGAGATCTCCTCAGCGGAGTTGCGGCACGCTGGTCACTACGCCTGCGTGGCCCAGAATGCAGCTGGCTCCGCCCACCGCCGCGTGCAGCTGACCGTGTTGGGTGAGGAAGTCCACAGAGGTCTTGAAGCATTCAACCAGAAAGGGGACTTAGTGAGATGATGAGACGCCTTCATCAAAACAATATCCGAAAAAAACAAAGAACAAAGTCTCCCATACCGATAACAGTAGTGAAACCCAACCACTGTCGCCATGACAACCTCCTCCGCTTGTCCTTGTGTCCCCCCCCCCCAGAGATGCCAGTGATCCTGGACCACCCGGCCTCCCTGGACGTGATCCTCAACAACCCCATCACCCTGCCCTGCCGGGCCACCGGCTCGCCCAGACCCTCGGTCACCTGGCAGAAGGAGGGCATCAACATCCACACCAACGGTAGTACCGCGCACGCGCGTGTGTGTGTGTGTGTGTGTGTGTGTGTGTGTACATACGTCTGTGTGTGTGTGTGTGTGTGCAGTTAAGCCCGGCTCTTATCAGTCCATCTTGTCTGTCCAGGCGGCGGGTTCACAGTCCTGCCCAGCGGGGCGCTGCAGATCTCCAAGGCGTCTGTATCGGACTCCGGGACGTACATGTGTGTCGCCCAGAACCCGGCTGGTACCGCTCTGGGCAAGACCAAACTCAGAGTGCAGGGTAGGTCACACACACACACATGCACACACACACACACACACACACACACACACACACGTCAATATTTATATATTAAATGACCATTTCCCAATATTATCTCCTGTGAAGTTGAATTCTTAAATCAATATTGAGATATTTGTGTGTTCTTCGTCCCTCAGTCCCGCCGGTCATCAGCTCGGACGCCCAGAGTTACCTGGCGCCGCTGGACTCCTCCGTGACGCTGCATTGCCACGCCGACGGCTCCCCCTCCCCCTCGGTCTCCTGGCACAAAGATGGCCGCCCGCTGAGCGAGTCGGTGCGGCTGCGGGTGCTGAGCTCCGGCTCGCTGCAGGTGGCGTTCGCGCGGCCCGGCGACACGGGCCGCTACACCTGCATGGCGGCCAACGCCGCCGGCTCCGCCAGTCTGCAGATGAGCCTCACTGTGCAGAGTGAGTAACCATCGCTGCGTCCGATCCTTCTCTCTTTAATACATATCCCATATTATAATATAATATTCGTATCCCTTGGCTCCTCCCCCTCCAGTCCCTCCCTCGATGCGCGGCGGCGGCGGCGCGCCGGAGGTGGCGGTGGTGGAGGGCAGCCAGGCCCAGCTGCCGTGTGCGGCGGACGGCGTCCCGCAGCCGTCCCTGTCCTGGGAGAAGGAGGGCGTCGCCGTCAGCGAGACCGGCGGGGAGTACACCATCCTGCCCTCCGGGGAGCTGGTCATAGACATCGCTCAGGTAGACCGCACCGGCGGGACGTCCCGCACAGCGTCTAGCGGACCGGCGCCGTTACGCCCGGGATGTGCGATTTTAAAGGACGGATATTGAATGATGAAGTCGAGTTTCTATTATTCCAGATAAAACGGATTTCATACTTTGTACATTTTGACAGAAATATGCGTCTGTGCAATAATTCGTTGCCTTCATGCCGACATACAAACAAGTTTGCTGTTTATTGTTTGTAATTATTGCACTCGCCATGCTGCTATCCCATTTATTTTCCATTCTTAACTTTTTTTTAATTTATTGTCTTTAGCCTTAGTCTATTTTTTAGAGTCAGGAGGTGTCATAAGTTAACTCATGATCAAATGAAATGTGCAGCTCTTTTAAATGTGCTGTAAGATTTCATATTTATTAAAATATTCATAATTATAAGAAATGTCATAACCATCCGTCAGCTGTTAGTGAGTGAAACGCTCTGTCTGTGTATCTGTTCTGGTTGCCTGCCTCTGTATGAGACAATTTAGATTAATTAATTTAGATTAATTAATTAGATTAATCCCAGCTCATTTCTGACCCATCAGGGTTTTTTTGGGTCTCAAATCTACAAATCTACAGCACATTTTTAAGGGTTGTAGAAATATAAAGCCTAACTGTTATTCTTTGGCCTCGATTCTCCTCCTTTTTCCCCTCCTGCTCCTCCTCCTCCTCCTGCTCCTCCTCCTCCTCCTGCTCCTCCTCCTCCTCCTGCTCCTCCTCCTCCCCCTCCTCCTCCTCCTGCTCCTCCTCCTCCTCCTCCTCCTCCTCCTCCTCCAGCCCGACGACGCGGGCCTCTACACGTGCGTGGCCACCAACGCCGTGGGGCAGGACAGCCGCTCGGTGACGCTGGCGGTCCACACCCACCCGGCCTTCACGCGGCTCCCGGGGGACGCGGCCCTCAACAAGGGGGAGCGCCTGGCGCTGGCCTGCGGGGCCGGCGGCGCCCCCCCGCCCAAGATCACCTGGGTCTTCAACAGCAACGTCCTCCCAGGTAGGGAGGCGGTCGCTAAGGGCAACCGAACCCTACAGCATCTTGGTTGTAGATGAACAGTGATGCAGTGGGTTACATAGCAGTGCTATGACTGATCCTGGTTCAAATCTCAACTTAAGTGTCATCCATCGCGGGCGCCATGACAACCAGGGACGTCTTTTCAAAGCGTAGGATACGATGTAAATATGGACTCGATTTGCCCTCTTTAGGTTAATCAGAATCAGAATCAAGTTTATTGCCAAGTAGGTTTGTACTTACAAGGAATTCGACATATAAATATATAAAAATATCGGAAGATAAGAAACCAAGTATTAAAATATAAACAATATAAATATATATACAGTATCTTCTAAAAGCAAAGGAGCTGCAGTGCAAGCTGATGTGCAAGTATATGACAGTATAGTTCACACTATATTCACAGAATGCTATAAATAGTATAAATGTGCAGATGTACAACAGGATGAAGTGGTCCTGAATAAATACCCGCTATTGCACACCTTACTTGTTATTGGCGGTTTCTGGTAACCAGGTAAGTCAATCAAACATTCAGGCTGCACCCCCGCTCCCAAATCTGATTGTAGCGGTGGGAGTGGTTTGTGCAAGAGAGAGCGAAAGTCTAGTCCAGCGAAACGCAAATATCGCCACTGCTGCCCCTAAATGGAAAAACGCGAAGAAGTCGAGAAAGCGAAAAGGTTTTGAATTTTGATATGGCGGACAGGGGACTGACTCAAACAGGGCGCTGCTCCTTTAAGACCGCTAATATGATATTACTATGATTTAGACGTCAACGCAAAAGGCGCCATTTACAGAATACAATAGACCTGAGGTCAGACGACACCATGCACACAGACACTGGAAACTGAAATGTGTCTGATAGGTATTTTTAAACCATAGTTGAGTTTTAGTAACAGCTAAAGGAAATGCATTCTCTCCAGTATATGTCAGTAGTTGGTATCTTCCTGTCCCCCTGTGCTGCAGCTCACTACGACTACGCGAGCGGCCACAGTGAGTTGGTGGTGGAGCGCGTGACTAAAGAGGATTCTGGAACCTACACCTGCGTGGCGGAGAACAGCGCAGGAACCGTCAAGTCTGTGGCGTTCGTCTACGTCAAAGGTGCACACAAAGTTTCATGACGGGATTCATCTCTCTCTCTCTTATTTCATGTCAAAAATGTCCTTCATGTTCACTTGCAGTAAGTTTACTTCAGCTCAAATGATCTCTCTCTCTCTCTGTCTCTCTGTCTGTCTCTCTCTCTGTCTGTCTGTCTCTCTGTCTCTCTCTCTCTCTGTCTCTGTTTCTGTCTCTCTCTCTCTGTCTCTCTGTCTCTCTCTCTGTCTCTCTCTCTGTCTCTCTCTCTCTGTCTCTCTCTGTGTCTCTCTGTCTCTCTCTCTGTCTCTCTCTCTCTGTCTCTCTCTCTCTCTCTCTCTCTCCCTCTGTCTCTCTCTCTCTCTCTCTCTGTCTCTCCCTCTCTGTTTCTCTGTCTCTCTGTCTCTGTGTTTCTCTGTTTCTCTCTCCCTCTCCGTCTCCGTCTCTGTCTCTCTCTCTCTCTGTCTCTCTCTCTGTCTGTCTCTCTCTCTCTGTCTCTGTCTCTCTGTCTCTCTCTCTCTCTGTCTCTCTCTCTCTCTGTCTGGGTGCGCAGAGCCGCCCATCATCGACGGCGACCACCACTCCCACCGCATCGAGCCGCTGGGGGGCAACGCCATCCTGAGCTGCGAGGTGCGGGGGGGCGACCCGCCGCCCACCATCCAGTGGAGCAAGAGCGGCGTCCACATCCAGATCAGCAACCGCATCCGCCAGCTGCACAACGGCTCCCTCGCCATTTACGGCACAGTGGTATGATGCGGTGAAGCAGCGAAGACACGCGGTCATAAAATAAGTAAATATGTGGAAATGGTTTTGACCGGCGAATGAATAATCAGACGTGATTGCGTCGTGTTTACCGTTTTGTTTCAGGGCGAGGACGCGGGGAGCTACATGTGCGTGGCGACCAACGACGCCGGCGTGGTGGAGAGAAGCGTCACGCTCACCTTGCAGAGTACGTGTTCAAAACCTGTTTTGTTTTAAATTTGTGAAATTACCGCAAGTGTTCACAAACGTGGCAGACCGTGGAAAAACCAGCCAGGTAACACTTTACAATAAGGTACGCAAAAAGTGGGTAGTTACTGAGGAACGAATGAGTAACGAATGATGAACGACCAGGGCCCTAACTGGGGCTCTAACTGGGCCCTAACTGGGGCCCTAACCGGGGCCCTAACTGGGGCCCTAACTGGGGCCCTAACTGGGGCCCTAACTGGGCCCTAAGTGACAGTTACTCAGTAACTACTGAGGAGTTACTGGTAAACAGACTCAGTAGTTACTGAGTAACTGTCACTTAGGGCCCAGTTAGGGCCCCAGTTAGGGCCCCAGTTAGGGTTCCAGTTAGGGCCCCTGTTAGGGCCCCAGTTAGGGCCCCAGTTAGGGCCCCAGTTAGGGCCCCTGTTAGGGCCCCAGTTAGGGCCCCAGTTAGGGTTCCAGTTAGGGCCCCAGTTAGGGCCCCAGTTAGGGTTCCAGTTAGGGCCCCAGTTAGGGCCCCAGTTAGGGCCCCAGTTAGGGTTCCAGTTAGGGCCCCAGTTAGGGCCCCTGTTAGGGTTCCAGTTAGGGCCCCAGTTAGGGCCCCTGTTAGGGTTCCAGTTAGGGCCCCAGTTAGGGCCCCTGTTAGGGTTCCAGTTAGGGCCCCAGTTAGGGCCCTAACTGGGGCCCTAACTGGGGCCCTAAGTGACAGTTACTCAGTAACGAATACAGTAGTCCCCTAGTCTGTTTACCAGTAACTCCTCAGTAGTTACTGAGTAACTGTCACTTAGGCCCCAGTTAGGGCCCCAGTTAGGGCCCCAGTTAGGGCCCCGTTAGGGCCCCGTTAGGGCCCTGGTCGTTCATCATTCGTTCCTCATTCGTTCCTCAGTAACTACCCGCTTTTTGCGTACCTTATTGAAGTGTTACCACTGGCCACAAGTCGTCCCAGAGGCATTTTGAGTTATTCACCGATTCTGAAAGTGTAGTTTCTAAGCTTTCCAACGATGTCTAACACATGGACAATAATTGATAATATTTATATATTATATATTTATTTAATATTTAATATTTGAAGAAGTTGTGGCCATTTGAAAGTATGCACATCTCAAAACCTTTCAGTGAGAAAACAGCTCTTAAAGATGTGCAATTCTCGCCTCACTTCATGGCTGGGGAACACAATGGTGCTCATTTGCATCTCATTTACATAAGCCCCTCCCCCCCTACAGATGTCACTGACTGTCACTGATCTGGAATCTGTTCGCAGGCGCGCCGACCATCAAGGTGGAGCCGGTGGACACCACGGTGGACGCCGGCGCCACGGCGGTGCTGGACTGCGAGGCCGAAGGGGAGCCGGCGCCGGCGGTGGAGTGGGCCCGCCAGGGGCGCCCCCTGCTGGGCGGCGAGCGCCTGTCCGCCCTGTCCAACGGCTCCCTGCGGCTCAGCAGCACCCAGCGGGAGGACACCGCCGAGTACGAGTGCGTGGCCAGGAACCTGCTGGGCTCCGTCATGGTCCGGGTGGCGCTCACCGTGCGAGGTGAGTCGGGCGCCGACTCGCATCCCGTTGACGATTAAAATGTCCCCTTTTTAAAGGACAATACCGGTCTGGAGATGATGACATCGTCGTAGTAACCGTCTCTCCTGGCTTCACTAAAACATCCAAACATTGAAATTATCACCAAAAACTGCAGTTTTTTTAAGCAGAAAAGTGTGGGAGTGGTGGTCTCCATCGATGATGGGTGGCTCTGCACACCAGAGAGAGAGAGGGAGAGGGAGAGGGAGAGAGAGAGAGAGAGAGAGGGAGAGAGACAGAGACGGAGACAGACGGACGTGTCACTTTTCTGCTCACGCATGCTATTAGTGAAGCCAGGAGAGACTACCAGGTTACAATGGTTTAATCCCCCAGAGCGGTATTGTCCTTTGGGCCGTACCAAGCGGTGGGCTGATCTACCCAGCATACATCTGGGTGGACAACACTCCCCACCAGTGACTTGGGGGGGGGGGGGGGGGGGCACAGTCAGGTGTCATATTCAACGTTAACGTGTCGGTTAATGTGGGGTTTACTTTCCCCGGTTTTCTTTTCATGCTGATGGAGAGCAAACGGTTGATAATGGGAAAGGCGTCGGACTTTCCTTCTGCTCTCAAGCTGACACGGCGGCGTTGGGGGGGGCATAAATAAGTGAAATAAGGTTTTCCGCGTCCAAAATAAACTACAAATACAGTCCTTACATGAAGCAAGAGCGGAAAAATTCTCTGTTTTTTGGGGGGAGTCGCGCTGCGAATACGAGGCTAAAATTCGCCCTGTGTGACGCTTTGGCGACTTTAAAACAGCACTAGTATGTTTAAAATGTCGCCGCGTTGCCGTTCCAGTGCATGGCGGCTACGCAGAGTGGATGCAGTGGGGGCCATGCAGCGTGTCCTGCGGCGCCGGCGCCCAGAAGAGGCTGAGGCAATGCAATAACCCTCTCCCTGCCAACGGGGGGCGCCACTGCACCGGGCCGGACTCGGAGACACGCAGCTGCCAGGGAAAGCCCTGCCCAGGTATGTGTGTGTGTGTGTGTGTGTGTGTGTGTGTGCGTCCGTGCGTGTGTGTGTGTGCGTGTGTGTGTTTTTTTCACATAGTCACTCTATCTGCTGTCTTGGTCTCAGTGGACGGTCATTGGGCGGAGTGGTCCGCCTGGGAGGAGTGCTCTCGAACCTGCGGCCAGGGAAACCGGACGCGGGTGCGCAGCTGCAGTAACCCGCCGGCGCAGCATGGGGGCGCCGTCTGCGAGGGCCGGGCGGTGGAGGCCATCATGTGCAGCGTCAGACCCTGTCCCGGTGAGCGGTCCTCAAACCCGGTCTTCACCGCTTAGCCGGGGCCCAAATTAAACGCTCACCCCCCCTCTACTCTAGTTGGTATCGTCCTGTTGCAAATATCTTTGCAAGTGAATCGTTTCTAAATATTGGCTATAGCATTTCTAAATAAGCCGAACCCAAATTTACCTGAATACTAACACACAACATAGAGTTAAATGTAAATGTAAATGTACTTTATTTATACAGCCCTTTACAACAATCCTTTCGGTGTACCAATGTGCTTTACAGCAGGTTATAAATAAAGAGAAGAATAAGTAAAAAACAATTAAAAACAATGAAAGAACAGTGAAAAACAATCAAATACAACAAAATCGAATAGGATAAAATAAGATAATAAAAGTGTTATCGTACTACTGGGTATTAAAAGCCGTCCTAAATAAGTCGGTTTTTAGTTAATATTAGTTGTTCATTTTTCGTCAAACATCAAAATGATTTTGTACCGACTGACAGGAAGTGACACGACTAGTATGCAGTATTAGATGTCACAGTCTTGTGCTTTAACTGACTCTCGCCGCCATGCTGCGTGTGTCCCCACAGTGGCGGGGAAGTGGGGGGCCTGGTTGCCATGGAGCCCCTGCAGCGAGACCTGCGGTAAGGGCATGCAGAGCAGACTGCGCCTCTGCAACAACCCGCCGCCGGCGTTCGACGGCCCGCGCTGCGACGGCCCGGACACCCAGACCCAGGTCTGCAAGGAGAGACCCTGTCCCGGTAAGGACCGCGGCTAACTGGTCTTAAAGGGGGCCGGCCTGTTTTACCACCAGGTGTGTTGGTGATGAGTCAAAATCTACCCCTTTAGTGACATCACAAGTGGGAGTGTTCCACCCAGATGTATGATGGCTAGATCAGCCTATCCAGCGGACCGTACCAACTGGTGGTAAAATAAAGGGCCCTTTAAATGACAAGCTGGCATCCGGGTTTGAATGATGCCTCACTCACAAGTTGCTTTGTAGAAGTTGCAGATATATATATAATATAATAATATAATATAATATAAGTATGTATGATAATACGTAAGTATGACATCACTATAAATATGACTAAATGTGATTGATGCAAAAAAAATTGGATTCGAAAGATCAAAGAAGTTCACATAAGATATAAGACATAAAACAATACATATTGTTTATTTGCCATTGCTTTAAAAGTGAAAACTTAAGACTTTAAAATGAGTAAATCATTAAAACTTTGCGTAAAAGTGAAACCTCATTGAGACGGCATTACGCCTCCTTTGTGGGAACTAAGCTTGCATGGCGTCCGGTCGCGTGGCGTCCGCTCGCCGTTGCGCTGAAAGCCCTCCCCCCCTTTTTTGTGCTTCAGTGGACGGGAAGTGGTCATCGTGGGTGAGCTGGGGAGCCGTGCGGCGTTTCCTGTGGGGGCGGGACCAGACAGAGGACCCGCCTCTGCGCCAGCCCCGCCCCTCAGCACGGCGGCCGCCAGTGCGAGGGCAACGACGTTCACATGGACTTCTGCAACAGCGACCCCTGTCCCGGTGAGACCGCCGCCGCCGCCGCCGCCACTCGCTCAATTTCTCTCCAACTGTATTGTGTTGTCAAAATGTCAATCAAGTTCATCAGCTAAACGTGTTTTGACGTCCGTCCATCCCTCTCCTCCGCGGTAGTCAACGGCAACTGGGCTCCCTGGAGCAGCTGGGGCGGCTGCAGCCGGTCGTGCGACGGCGGTCAGGCGCGGCGCTACAGGACATGTGACAACCCCCGACCGGCCAATGGGGGCCGAGCGTGCGCCGGGGCGGACACGCAGATCCAGAGATGCAGCACGGACAACTGCCCAGGTGTGTGTGTCCTGTGTGTGTGTGTGTGTGTGTGTGTGTGTGTGTGTGTGTGTATGTGTAGGTGTGTGTATGTGTGTGTGTGTGTATGTGCAGGTGTGTGTGTGTGTGTGTATGTGCAGGTGTGTGTGTGTGTGTGTGTATGTGCAGGTGTGTGTATGTATGTGTGTGTGTGTGTATGTGTGTGTGTGTATGTGCAGGTGTGTGTGTATGTGTGTGTGTGTGTATGTGCAGGTGTGTGTGTGTATGTGCAGGTGTGTGTATGTATGTGTGTGTATGTGTGTGTGTGTATGTGCAGGTGTGTGTGTGTGTATGTGCAGGTGTGTGTGTGTATGTGCAGGTGTGTGTGTGTATGTGCAGGTGTGTGTGTGTGTATGTGCAGGTGTGTGTGTGTGTATGTGCAGGTGTGTGTGTGTATGTGCAGGTGTGTGTATGTGTGTGTGTGTGTGTGCACGTATGTGTGTGTGTGTGACATTCCCAGTTTAACTCCCATTTGAATCCTTAATGAATGTGAATATTTGTCTTTAATTTGTTTTAATGTCGTCTCTTATTGTAGTGGACGGTAACTGGGGCTCCTGGCAGCCGTGGGGCGACTGCTCCGCCTCCTGCGGCGGCGGCGAGCGGACGCGGGTCCGGCTGTGCAACAGCCCGCCTCCGGGCGACGGCGGGCGACCGTGTCCCGGCGACGTCTCCCAGCTGTCCAGGTGTCACACTCAAGCATGCCCAGGTACGTCCGTACTGTGTGTGTGTGTGTGTGTGTGTGTGTGTGTGTTGGTTGAGCTTGTTCAAAGCACTTTAAATTGTAAATTTAATTGCACTATGTCCTTTTAAATCATGATTTTATGCTGCTCTTATAGTACTTTATTTCTTTCTATTCTTCTATTCTTGTATTTTTTATTACTTTTTATTACTATTATTATTTATTATCATTATTCTAATTTTTATTTCAATTCTTATTGTTCTATGTAAAGCGCATTGAGTTACCATTGTGTATGAAATGCGCTATATAAATAAAGCTGCCTTGCCCTTGCCTTGCCTTGCCTTGAAGTATATTGGATCGCTCTCTGTGATATTCAACACCGACGGTTTCCCCCCCCCCCCCCCCCCCTCCCGGGTCAGGCGGACCCCAGAAGGCGCGCGGCAGCATCATCGGCAACATCAACGACATCGAGTTCGGCATCGCCGTCCTCAACGCCACCGTCTCCGACGACGACGGCCAATCGGGAGGCCGGGTCATACAGGCCACCATCACCAACGTGCCGCGGACCTTGGGTCAGTCCGTACCGCCGGTTCTGCATCTCCGAACACTTGAAAACGGCGTCGATTTTGGGTTCACTGGCGTTTTAAGTCTCATTAACTCAAATTGACCTTTGACCTTTGACCTTTGACCCCCCCCCCCCTCCAGGCCCAGCCATGAGGAAGCTGGTCTCCATCCTGAACCCGATATACTGGACCACGGCGCAGGAAGTCGGAGAGGCGGCCAACGGCTTCACGCTGACGGGAGGCGTCTTCAGGCGGGAGACGCAGGTGGAGTTTGCGACAGGTAAGACAGACAGACAGACAGGCAGACAGACACACAGGCAGACAGACAGACAGACAGACAGACAGACAGGCAGACAGACAGACAGACAGGCGGGTTCTGCATCCGTATGAGACGCTGGCTTGTGGTTGGACGTTTGGCCAGGTGAGATCCTGAGGATGACGCACATCGCCCGGGGGCTGGACTCGGACGGAGCGCTGCTATTGGACATCGTGGTGAACGGACACACGCTGCAGCTGCCCTCGCAGGTCGACATCGTCGTCAAGGTAACGGCAATGCATTTACATTGCTGTGTTAACATCAGTAACACAAGTAAACCAAGAACAAAAAAGTACAATTCTTTGTTAATGACATTATTTGACATCACTTCTACATGAAGAGTTTTGATTTTAAAAGTCAGTATTGATGAGGTTTATTTGTTTATTTGTTTATTTAAAAGGACAACAGCTAACGTCTTCCTGGGGTCCAGACAATCATATTTAATCGAGCTCAACAGGCATTACATTAATCTCAAATAAAATATAAGAATATATAAAAATGAAAGAAAAACATTATACAGTCATGTATCACATAATCTAACACTGAATCTAAGTGCCCTCTAATATAATTAAATATAATGAAATCTAACCCATGGCGTGCGGTCAGGACTACACCGAGGACTACATCCAGACCGGACCGGGTCAGGTCTACGCCCTGTCCACGCGGATGTTCAGCGTGGACCGGGAGAGCGTCCCCTACTCCTGGAACCACACCATCACCTACGACCGGACCCGGGGCAAGATGCCCTACCTGGTGGAGACCCTGCAGGCCTCCGCCATCCGGGCGCACTACCACCCGCTGGAGCAGACGCTGGAGTACCACATCCACGCCGCCATAGCCAAGGGTGAGTTTATATAGCTTATATATAGTTTATATATAGTTTATATAGCTTATATATAGTTTATACAGCTTATATATAGTTTATACAGCTTATATATAGTTTATATAGCTTATATACAGTTTATATAGCTTATATATATAGTTTATATATAGTTTATACAGCGTATATATAGCTCATACAGCTTATATATAGTTTATATAGCTTATATATATATATATAGTTTATATATAGTTTATACAGCGTATATATAGTTTATACAGCGTATATATAGTTTATATATAGTTTATACAGCTTATATATAGTTTATATAGCTTATATATATAGTTTATATATAGTTTATACAGCTTATATATAGCTTATATATAGTTTATATAGCTTATATATAGTTTATACAGCTTATATATAGTTTATATATCTTATATATACCGGTAGTTTATATAGCGGTGTGGAAACTGTGGATATTTCATAACTGTTGAAGTCACATGGGATGCAGGGCTGCGATCTGGAAATCGGCCGCATATATTAATACTTTTCTTCCACTTTGTGATTTTAGTATTAATTTCTAACGAAACCAAAGCTTAGGTTGCAACCTCAACCTTCCTATGGTTATAGGAACTAACTACTACTAACTAATTATCCAGGTCCATATTCTTTTTTTTCTTTTTTTTTCTTTTTTTTCTTTTTTTCTTTTTTCTTTTTTTCTTTTTTTTTTCTTATTATTTTTTTACATTGTTTTTGTTTTTTGTCTTCTGGCTCTATTTAATTATTTTTGTCTTGTTTGTCTGTTTTTTTGTGTTCGTTGTGTCTTGAATGTATATCCCTTTGGTGATAAATGAAAACAATTTTTTTTTTAAAATAAAAACCTTCCTATGGTTAAAATAAATGTGCGGTGGTCACCAAAAAACGCACACACATTGAAGTGTTGCTGAGTTATGTTGTTAATGTGGTTACTGATTTTCCATGTATTTATTTGTCTTATAATAATAATCATGTGTTTATGTGCGTCCACATCCAGGCGATCGAAGCAACCAGTGTCCTCAGGGTTTCATTCTGGATTCTGCCGGGCCGTACTGTGCAGGTATGCAGTCCATGTTTTAGGCTTTGATATTATTATTTCCTATATTCAGCTCCACTTGCCTTCTGGTTCTGGTTCTGGTTCTGGTCGTTGTGTTGTGGTGACACCGTTGTTGTGTTCGCTGTGTTGCAGATGAGAACGAGTGTGAGGTGGGGAACCCGTGTTCTCACACCTGCCACAACGCCGTCGGCACCTACTACTGCTCCTGCTCACCGGGTCTCACCATCTCAGCGGACGGGAGGACCTGCCAGGGTACAGCACACACACACACACACACACACACACACACACACACACACACACACACACACACACACACACACACACACACACACATACATACACACACACACACACACACATGCACACACACACACACACACACACACACACACACACACACACACACACATACATACACACACACACACACACACACACACACACACAGATAAACTCACCCAGTCTGTCCTCCACCTCCTCAGATATTGATGAATGCTCGCTGGGCGGCCACATGTGTCACGGCGGCCAGGACTGCGAGAACACCATTGGCTCGTACCGATGCGTCATGCGTTGTGGGCGGGGCTTCAGGAGGACGGCGGACGGCCTGAGTTGTACCGGTACGTCACACAGCCAATAGCGGCAAAACGCTAAATGAAGAATACATGTTTTCATTGAAATACCGTCTTAATGTGAGGTCATGTGACGCGTGGGTTTTGTTCAGATGTGAACGAGTGCCAGGAGTCGAACCCCTGCAACCAGCACTGCCTGAACACCATCGGCAGCTACCGCTGTGCCTGTGAGCCCGGGTACCACCTCAGGAACCGACGCTGCTTAGGTGAGACAACCGCTGGTCTCCATGGCGATGACATCATGCCTGCTGTTCCCCTACAGAGAGACCTGGGAAGAGACACTTGCAGTCACACACACTCCAGTCTCTTTGTCTCTAGTCTACTTACATTTACTTATGTTTAATTAGTTAACGTTACTTTTAAAGTTTAATCATTGCATACTTTATTTATTTATTTATTGGTTTATTTGATACTCTGAGGGGATCCTACAATCATACATTGTGGTATTGTAGTCAAATTGGGTGAATGAATATATATGATATTAGTGATTTTCATTGTTGTCACGCATCTTTATGTTGACTCATATGTGTTACAGGTACATTTGTTTACTTTGATTTGTTACTTTAAACATCACCAGCGTATATCAAAAAACGAACGGCATGAATGGACATTAAGTAAATGTAATTAGCTCACATTTAATTTCATTTAATTTATCAGACGCTTTTATCCAAAGCGATCCAAAGAGTGAATTCAGTTTCATGTTGTGTTGATGACGCATTAATGACCAGGTATCGGCATCTTGCCCTAACCGATACCTGGATGGTAGGCTGAGGACGTGTGTGTGTGTGTGTGTGTGTGTGTGTGTGTGTGTGTGTGTGTGTGTGTGTGCAGGTCCAGACTGCACATGTTATAATCCTAACGTAAAATCCTGTGTGTAACATCCTGTGTGTAACATCCGCCTCCCGCTGTGTCATCAGATATAAACGAGTGCCGGCAGCGGGTGTGCCGCTCGGACCAGCAGTGTAAGAACACGCGCGGCGGCTACACCTGCATTGACCTGTGTCCC
Source organism: Merluccius polli (assembly GCA_030340625.1). Lineage (NCBI taxonomy): Eukaryota > Metazoa > Chordata > Actinopteri > Gadiformes > Merlucciidae > Merluccius > Merluccius polli. Next base: position 923 of record JAOPHQ010002696.1, on the reverse strand, counting down.
AGCGGCATGACCAAGGGCGCCAACGGCACGTGTGTGGGTGAGTGTTCAACACGTCAGATTTATCCCAGTAGAGAGTGAACCGCACTTTAACCGCCTCACTACCGCCGCCTTTATGACATATTTCTTTCCAAATGACAGATTAAAAACCTGTTTTTCAACAGCATTCTGCTGAACTGTGTGTGTGTGTGTGTGTGTGTGTGTGTGTGTGTGTGTGTGTGTGTGTGTGTGTGTGTGTGTGTGTGTGTGTGTGTGTGTGTGTGTGTGTGTGTGTGTGTGTGTGTGCGTGTGTCCATGTGTGGTTGTGTGAGTGGGTGCGCATGTATGAGTTTAAGTGTGTATGTGGTGATGATGTCATACATAGGATTGTTCACTTGCGCTTCCACTCTTCAATTGATTCCTAATTGATTTTTATGTAATTGTTTTTACTGTAACTATGTACTGTATACCTCTTGTGAAGCGCATTGAGTCCGCCTTGTGCATGAAATGCGCTTCATAAATAAAATTGAATTGAATTGAATATCCGCTTATAACCCAAAGTATATAACTTATATAACTTGATACACCTGGTATCATTGCTAAATATGACACCTTGTCATCTAATGTATGATGATGTTCTCATAAATACATAGGCTTGCAACATGAACACAAAATATAATGACGGCACCAACAATTTGACTTTAAAACAATTAATAAAACCAGGCAACAAAACGAGGCTGATTGACAGGTGAGACGTTGTGTGTATATTTTCTGGCCACCGATCTCCAAATGTGGAGCTCCAGTCGCTCGACGTTCAACCGTCTCCGGTATCGACATGTGTCCCTGTGTGTTGCCGGTAGACATGGACGAGTGCCGGGACGGGACCCACCAGTGCCGGTACAACCAGGTGTGTGAGAACTCCAGGGGGAGCTACCACTGCGCCTGTC
>JAOPHQ010002695.1:40000-42563 GCA_030340625.1 Merluccius polli | reverse complement strand
TCGCTCTGCCCCGTGTACGTGTGTCGAACACCAAGAGCGGTTGTTTACTTCCTGCGCTAAACCCTCACACTCAACCCATCCACGGATCCTCCACTAATCCCGACCCCCTGTTGCTATACCGCCGCTATCATCCATGCCACCCCCCGCCCCCCCCCCCCCGCATCCACACACCGACGCCATCACAATGCAGTCAGATCCCCCTCCACCCCCCCTACACACACACACTCCCCTCCAGCTCTCGTGCAAGCCACTGTCCCCTCTGTGACCTCCGTTGGTTTGCGTCATCACCCCCCCCCACACACACACACACACACACACACACTTTTAGTCCAGTTTTGGTCTGATGTACGTGCCGCCCCCTGCCTGACGCATCCTCTGGGTGTAGACTGCAGCCGACTACAGCGAATCAGTCCCCACTTCCTAACCCCCCCCCCTCTCACACACACACACACGCACACACATGCACGTACACATGAAACACATACACATGCACATGGACATAAAACACACAGGCATGAACACACACACACACACACACACACAAACAAAACCAAAAACATACATACACACACACGCGTGCTTCACACACATACGTATGTGTGTGTGTGTGTGTGTGTGTGTGTGTATTTACTGCATCTGTGTGCGTTTAATGTCCTCATCTGCTGGCATCTGCATTGTCATCTTCCATTTCATAGCAGCTGTAGAAGGTGTCTGTTGAACCATGAATAATTCAGTGCTAGCTTGGCCTACGGGCTTCGGAACCAATCATACGCCTCCTATCGCGGTGATGGTGTTGTCTTGGCGATTGGTCACGTGACGTGGAGCCACGCGGCTGCAGTCGTCGGGGTATGGAGACGTGATGTCACTTCCTGTGATGTGTGTTGGTGACTGGGTGGCAGGATGGGAGGGAGGGATGGGAGGGATGGGAGGGATGGGAGGGATGGGAGGGAGGGAGACATGCCTGTGAGGGAGGGTGACAGGAGGAGTTCCTAATATCACCCGTCCTCTCTGTAGGGCCATGACTCCCTGGTGTGACAGCCCCCATTAGCCGTCTGCCTGAACCCCCATCCCACACCCACACACACACACACACACACAGACACACACACACACAGATACACGCTATACACACATGCACGCATACCCCACATGCATGAATGCACACACATGCATGCACATGCACACACACATATGTATACTTACGCACATGTACATGCACACGTATACACAAACACATGCAGACACATGAACACACACACGTGCATGCACACACACAGCCACACACACGTACATTACAGAACACGGCTCACACACCCACAGAAACGCCCACACTGAACACATACACATACATACAGGAAAGCACACACACACATAAATACACACACACACACGCGCGCGCGCACAGCGCTCTGGGCGGTGGGAGGTCACAGTGTTCTGCGCGCTGGCTGGCATGGGTGTGTGTGTGTGTGTGTGTGTGTGTGTGTGTGTGTGTGTGTGTGTGTGTGTGTGTGTGTGCAGGGGAGATGTGTAGCAGAGACAAGCTGTGGAGAAAGGAAGAGCTGTGTGTGCCAGTGTGGGCGCGCACGCTGGCAGGCCCGCTCCTCTCCCTGCACGTCCTGGAATGAAGATGTGGATAAAAAACAACTGACAGAGAGAGAGAGAGAGGGGGGAAGGGAGAGAGAGAGCAGAATGCAAGTAGGAAAAAAAAAAAGTTTGTATGTGTGTTTGCGTGTGCGCGTGTGTGCGTGTGCGCGTGCGTGTGTTTGTGTGTAGGTGGAGCAGCTTGTGGCTGTCCTGGCAGTGTTCTTGTTTAGCTGGTTCCACGGTGGCATCCAGTGATGTAACTTCACGGCCCGCGTCACGCAGCAAATCGGCGCCCCTCCCCAAGTCTTGACTTTTAGGTGTACCACTAAGTTGTCATCAAGACCTTTCCCGCACCGCGTTACGCAACGCTCATATGCATGCTCAAATTTGCATATAACATTGACTACTCACTTGGTTTAATGACTTGTCAAACTGCATTCCGTTGTCTCTGTACTTGACAATGACAATAAAGTTGAATCTAATCTAATCTAAATGGTAAAAAAGAGATAAATACACAGTGCAGTGGCTGAGCAAAGAGTGCCAGCGCCCCCTTTATACACAACTATTACTGCAAGGCCGTGGCCAGTGGGAAACAGTGGGAAACAGTGGAAACTAAAAGTCAGCAATGCTGCTTCTGCTCCCAGCGTGTTTATTTAGCAAACACAAATTAACGCAAAACATCAACGGAAAACATATGATGGATGGAATGCACAAAGTGACACTATTTTTGAAATAGTAACAAGCCATAGTGCTATATTTACTGAACAATATTTATATAATATCTTTATTTTCAATAGACCCTTTTCGCAGATGTGTCATCGTAGGACAAACACAGGTGTCGCTTGTAACGCTAATTATGGGTCTGCTCCATTTATGTACCAGGGCAGGGGTGGTAGACTAAACTAGTGAAAATATGGATATGTCTTGTGATGAGAGAGAGAGAGAGAGAGAGAGAGAGAGAGAGAGAGAGAGAGAGAGA
>JAOPHQ010002695.1:0-35000 GCA_030340625.1 Merluccius polli | reverse complement strand
GTTTCAATCACAAGGCTGTAGATATGGATCAACCCAGTGGTACAGAGATGATCCCCCCCTTGCTCACGGGGTTACTTTGAGGACAGGGTGATGCTAATAAAAGAGCTAATGACATATTGTACGTGAATAGGAGCATATTTCAGTTTTGCAACATTACTTTTTTGCTGCACTCGCCATAGTTAAACAAAGTAGTGCAAGTATTGTAGAGACTGGGTAGCTCAACAACAGTATTGCTGATATTACAATTCTGTGTTCATCAAAATGCATTTTGTTACAGTTGACTGGAGATTTTAATAGACCAGATACCGCCTGTAGACATCCCTCGCTAAGTGTGTGTGAAAACAACATATCTGCCCAGGTGTGCTGAATTGTAAATACAAATAACAACAAAAGAGGTAAAAACCTGCTACTGTGTAAATGTCCTTATGGTGTATGTGTTTTAATGTTTTATTGAAATGTGCCACATGAGCACTGGAATAGTCAATAAGCATAGAGATCATTAGGTACATCCTAGTTTACCCTGCTGTCACTTCTGTGCATTAACAGATAGGCCTACACGAGTAATGTATTCTGCCTCTGTTTTTTTTGTATTTTTAATTGTATCCGCAACCAGGATTGTATTTTACTTGTTGTGAGTATGGTGTGAATTCAATGTCACAAAACATGTGCCAACCTCTTGTGCAACAAGCCAGTTAGTTGCGGAGTTGTCCGCCCCTTTTCACACATAAAAGCACAGAATGTTACCTGGTGCAAACATGGGAACATGGAGGGTACAGCATGTTTACACATGACGCGCACATCCCAGCAACAGGCGGGAACAACACACTAGCATGCTAATGTGCCAATATGATCAAAATTAGCTGACAATACAGATGACTACAATACTATAAGCCCCCCCCCCAAAAAAAAACATTGACACATTGACCAACTAATGCCATTTTAAGTCCTGTGCAAATCAGCATCTTGTGTAATTCACTGGTTCAACACCCCCCCCCCCCTCTCTCTTTCCAGTATGCTTATTTCCCGAATATACTGTAGTGGATGATGTGGGTTGTGGCGTGACAGCCAAATGGCTGTGGATTACCTACTTTAACACATGAGTACATTGGGAAATAAAAACTCCCCTTACCCTGTAGCAACGGTGGCTAATGTCGTTAGCCGTCGCTCATCAACGTAACGTAACCGCCGAAAAAGACGGCAACGACGCCCCGTGAAACTCGGCTTCCCAACTCAAAACATAAATTGCGTTCTAATTTTCAGGTTAATTAAATGTACGATTGTTTATTAGCGATTAGCTTTTATTTCATCCGCACGCACAGCCCTGTTTCAGCACGGCGTCCTCCCATCTAGGCGACACACTTCTGCAGTTTATCTTTTTAAAATGAACTTAAGTCGACTGAACAAACGGACGGGAGTGTCCTCATTTTACTGCCCGACTTACCGACAAACTTAACGACACGTCTGTTTTTTGAAGAAAAAAACCCACCGTAGCCTTTACTGGTTCTGGTGAGAAAAGATGGGCCCCGAATTACACGGACTTTGTCAAGCCTGCTTTTTCTCTCTGGCTTTTTCTCCACTGTTGGCCGGTAAACAAGGAGGGCGCGTTCCCCTTTAAGAAGCCCCCACCGTCGCGCGGCGGGGGGAGGGCGGACACATCTCCGGAACAGCGGGCTGAGAAAAAAAAAAGAAAAAAAAAACCCAACAACGGACGGTTTCAAGTCCCCCCAATAGAAACTGTGCCTGATTTGTGGCCAATGTTGGAGATGTAAAAAAAAAAAAAAAAAAAAAAGGAGGAGGGGGGGTGGCGGCGGTGGTGGTGGTGGTAGGGGGGTGGGGGGTGGGGTGGGGGAGGAGGAGGAGAAGAGGGGAGGGGAGGAGGAGGAGGAGGGGGGAGGTGGGGGGAGGAAAAAACACTAAAGGGGTAGCTATGGAGATGGAGCGTTTTCCTGGCTGCTTTCTTTGACAGGTGTTGAGTAGGGTAAAAGTCTTAAAACAGACCCCAGCATGTACGCCAAAGGTAAAGGAGCTGTCGTCCCCTCCGATAGCCAAGCGAGAGAAAAGTAAGTCTTATTTTTTACGTGCGTGTGTATGTGTGTGTTTTTTGTTTTGTTGTGTTGTGTGTGGTGAAGAGTTTGCACCTGGTCTCGCGGAGATAGAGTGGGAGAGAGAGAGAGTGGGAGAGAGAGAGAGGGAAGTCCAACTTTTCGTAAACTAGCTACCGTTCCCGTTAAAAAGGTGTGCGTGCCGCCGCCGCCGCCGCGGAGTCGCGGCTCTTTAACTTTTTTTTTTTTTTTTCTCGTTGTTGTTGTTGTTTTGTGTTTCCGTGCACTTCGCGGGCTTCTTTTGTTCGCCGATTTTTATTTTCGGGGGTTTTGCGATTCTGTGCGTCTGTGTTTGCGTTTGTTTGTCCGTTAACGCGCGCGCCGGACGGTAATACTTGCGGTGTTTTATTCGTGCAGCCCTGCGTCCGGCTAACGTTGCCATGTAACGCACGGTCTGAGTAGTCTGCGTTAAATCCCCAGATTTCGTGTAATTGCGTTGCGCGCTGTGCGAACCGACGCTACTATTATTGTCGCGGGATTTTTCGTTTCGCTGTTCACTTCTGCTGTTAGTTGCGTGACTTTGTGTAATGTGGGGGGGGGGATTTATGGATGGGTGATTTATTTTTTTTGTTCGTTATTTGCGTGGACGGAGAGTGGGATCCCCACGACGCGGACACAAACTTTAGCTCGTTGTGTGTGTGTGTGTGTGTGTGTGTGTGTGTTGTGTCTCGGCGAGGCTCAGGGTAAAGTAGATGTGTTGATGGAGGTCGGCTTTGTGGGGATGATGAGGAAGATGATGATGAGGATGATGGTGTTTATGTGGCGTGGGTATTTGACGTGGGGAGTGAAATCTCGCCACGGAGGGGAAAAGTTTTCTCCCATTCAGTGGTCGTAAACTTTCAGCCTCCGCTCGCATGTAAGAGGGCTGCTCCTGCAGCTTGTCTCACTTCTCTAAACCAAAACCACAAAAAAATGAACTAATATTGTGATTTTTGAAAAAAAAAAATGTTATCGTCCCGTCGATGCGGTATAGACGCGATATCGATATCGGCAATTAATATTTTTTTAAATATTAATATTTTTTTAAACATTAATTGCACCATCCACGAGCACATGCTGCTAAGCGAAACACGTCATATTATTATTATTATTACTACTATTATTATAATTGTTATTATAATGTATTTGATCAGGTTTCAGTAGGGCTGTCTTTGCATTGAGTGACGAGCCAGTGCAACTTTTAAGTCACCACATCGTGTAGCTCACATCTTGTTTTTGTTTTTGTTGTTGTTGTTGTTGTTGTTGTTGGTTGTTTTTGCTTTCGAAACGATTCACCTCCACTAAGGTTTAAACATCCTAAACCAACAGTGTGTGCTCATCACAGTATGCCCTATATCACGTTTCATCCAGCCTCCTAGCTTTGTCAATATTTGCTGTTTCACATAAGTATTGTTATTAGAGTAGGCTACTGTTCAGTGATCCCAGTGATCCCCCAACCCCCCCCCCCCCCCCCCCCCCCCCCCCCCCAACACACACACACACACACACACACACACACACACACACACACACACACACACACACACAGTTCACTTCATATTAGGATCACTTTGTTGACAAACACAGTGTAGTGCCAGCTCGTGTATTTGGGCTGGATCCGAAACGAAAACGGTCCCATGTGGTTCCCACAGCAGGCACAGCGATCTGTGAACCCACCATATAGGATGCTTGGGTCTTGCTTGTCGTTATTGAATATTCACCACCAGCCCCACATACACACGGATACTCCCTTACACCTGTTGGCGGGCTGCAGGAGTCGCCTAATGTAGACTCACATCGGGCATTGGAAATAATTATTTATGAAATCATTCAAGACCCGTGTTGTCTGAGTTCACTCCAGCAATCACTGCCCGGGTTTATGTTTAGGGGCGTTTCTATTGAGTATGTGCTGATCACATATTTAGTGTTCATTCAAATAACAACAATAAAGCTTATAACAAACCCCTCAACCTTGTATCAATGTATTGTGCACAGATCTCATACTCCTCATTAAGAGAGAGAGAGAGAGAGAGGGAGAGAGAGAGAGAGAGAGAGAGAGAGAGAGAGAGAGAGAGAGAGAGAGAGAGAGAGAGAGAGAGAGAGAGAGAGAGAGAGAGAGAGAGAGAGAGAGAGAGAGAGAGAGAGAGAGAGAGAGAGAGAGAGAGAGAGAGAGAGAGAGAGAGAGGTGATCCTAGGCCTACAGGTAGAGTCCAGAAATAATAGATGGTGCTTGGCCTTCCCCACTCACCGGTCTTGTCACCCTAACCTGCCCTAGAGGGCTAACACGTGTTCCCGTGTAACCGTGGCGCCCACAACAGCTGTCTCGATGCATCACTGAATTAGCCCCAGTCACATTTACATATTCATATGGGCACATACATATTCAGATATTAAGAGCAGAAAGATGTGTGGGACCTAATCAGGCTAAATCAGACCCACTCGTACGGAGTCCCCCTCGGCCCAGCAAACGTCCCCCCAAAGGGCTGGTTGTTTTAGTCCCAGGGTAAAACATTAATGACATTAGTTTAAGTCATGTTCATCTCTTTGTTTCACCGTGTGTGGAAACATAGGCCCAAAAAGCACTAGGATGTGTTATTTTAAAGAAAGAAAGACTGGGCAATCTGGACAAAAGTTTGTTTAGCTGATTATCACATTTTAGACAGTATTATAGTCTATCATCCAGTGTTTCCCTTGCATGCATCCAGCAGTGGCGCAGTGCCACCGCTGGATCACTAGCGCCACTGCAATCAGCCATGCAAAAAAAATCCCCCTTTTTTTTATTATTAGAAATTATGTCGGGTGCCCAAAATGCTATTTGTTTTATTTAAAAAACATATATCACCAATGCCCTACTGCACTCCCCTCAATTGTCCCATTGTCATTAATGTCATTGGAGAAATATTGCGGAAAAATACTGACAGCAAAATAAAGTGCTGCTATAGAAGAATAGAAGCATGATGATACTGTAGGTGGCATTAGCTCATGAAAGGCTTTATACTAAATGTAGGAAGAGAAAAAAATTAACACAAGTGACTTAATTATAGAAAGTAGCCTACATATTTCATTGTGAAGAACAGAAGCAACTGTATTATGAAACCCAGACGATGGAATGTCTACAAATTGCAGACTGAAAACTGTATTTGTGCTAACATTAATGCCAAAAAAATGTGGCATTAAATGCTATTTCTTGTTATGTTATATTATACCATTGTATAAGACCATTTCTGTTGGAATGCACCAGAGCCCTACTGGAATCAGTGATCACACTAAAACCTCTTTGTGCCCGCGCACATCAGCACCGTGCACACGCACATCGGCACCGTGCACACGCACATCAGCACCGTGCACATCAGCACCGTGCACACGCACATCAGCACCGTGCACACGCACATCAGCACGTGCACACGCACATCAGCACCGTGCACACGCACATCGGCACCGTGCACACGCACATCAGCACCGTGCACACGCACATCGGCACCGTGCACACGCACATCGGCACCGTGCACACGCACATCGGCACCGTGCACACGTACATCGGCACCGTGCACACACACATCGGCACCGTGCACACGCACATCGGCACCGTGCACACGTACATCGGCACCGTGCACACACACATCGGCACCGTGCACACGCACATCGGCACCGTGCACACGTACATCAGCACCGTGCACACGCACATCAGCACCGTGCGTGTGCACATCGGCACTCTGCGCGCGCCACCGGCACCGCGCTCACGCACATCAACATACCGGTAGTGCACTTTACGCACACCTCAGTACCACTGCTGGAAGAAATCGTAGGGGAAACACTGTTATATCACATAGGACTCAAAATCACGTTCTTAACAATGCAGCCAAGGTTTGTTAGGAGGAAAATTATATTAGACTAAAAGTAGTTCCTCCCTTCTTGTAATATTTCAACCTAGGATTGTGTTTCATTGATTTAGACCGATCAAATCAAACTGATCAAATCACAATCAAGACAAATTTAGAATTTACGAGCATTTTAGAAGTGCTTTCTAGAATGGACTGTGCTCTGCACTGTTGAACACACCTTTTTAAAGTCAAATTTCTAGTCCAATCAAGGAGCTCCTTTGCAATCACTGGCAATATTTTTTTTCTGATGGTCCCCAATTAAATGACTGCCACCTTCACGCACTTTGTTTTTTAAATGCCATAATGTGCAGCGCCATGACAACAAACTAGTTAAGATAGTTTACATGCTAAGTAAAACAATTTATCACAGACGGTTGAAGTGAAATTGAACAAGATACATGTATTGAGAAGTTGTATAATATTTTATTTATTTAATTTTATTTTATTGGCTTATTGTTTCAGGGACAATTAGTTAGCCTGGCTGGTTTTCATCTGCTGTCTCTGGCTAGATGTTTGAAAGGCAGCCTAAAATGTCAGTCAATAAATAGTGCTACCTTACATTTAGGTTGTTACCAGTGTTTCTTCTTGGTGGTGTGCTGTGCTCAGCATGGGTCTCCTAATGACGCACTGATAGTTGTGGAAGTTTTGTGCAGCACTTCATTGCTTGTTGCTGCTTTGTTGTAGAAGTCCATGAAACCTACCAATAACCTGTTTATGTTTTCAAAGAACCCCACATTCTATATCTTGCTTAGAAAAACAAGCAAGGTCTTCGTGTGTGTGTGTGTGTGTGTGTGTGTGTGTGTGTGTGTGTGTGTGTGTGTGTGTGTGTGTGTGTGTGTGTGTGTGTGTGTGTGTGTGTGTGTGTGTGTGTGTGTGTGTGTGTGTGTAATAGTGTATTATGAACCAGGTTCAGTGTTATTCAGCAGAGCTTTGAATAGAGTGCATAAGATGTGCAATAAAAATGACGTTTATTACCTGTTCATCTCCAACAAGTTAGCCTGGACAGAGACAACATAGATTTCCCTATGATTTTCCTGAACTGACTTCTTACCCATTACTCAGCCAAGGCCGTGGCATAGAGCAGAGATTCAATAGGCCTGTTGTCTTAAGATCACATGGGTGTCGCTTTGGGTGAAGGTGGGGGGTGCAGCCTCTGTAATGGCTCATCCTTGAGAATCTCCATTGTGATAAAAAAAAAAAAAAACCCAGAAAGAAAGTAAGGATAAAGTAGAGGATAAGGTAGAGCAAGCAGAAAAATGGATGCCCTCGTGACCAAGGAATTTAATTTCTCTCTCTCTCTCTCTCTCTCTCTCTCTCTCTCTCTCTCTCTCTCTCTCTCTCTCTCTCTCTCTCGAGTGTATTTAATTTGGTTTGATACTAAGAGAGCTTATACAGCAGCTTCAAAAATGAACGTCGCCTCATTATTTAGTAATTGGAACCTTAGGAAAAAATAATAATTTCTCAATGAAAAGGGATCCATTCACAATAAAGGGCAATAGTTGAGCTAGTTAGTTCTTATAATAGTTGTTATCTTCGTTAATAGTTAATAGTTCTTATCTTTGTTTATGCCCAGCCTCTCAAGTCTTTCTAAATTCGTTTTTCTTCTTACCAATGTCCACCCTCGCATGGAAATCATGTGGTTCCAGGGGAGAAGGAACGGTTCATGATGCAGTTGAGAGCGTGCCGCCACAACAACAATGGCGGCTTCTGGTGACGGTCGTATCGATGCAGCCATAGCATCAGTTTTAACAGAAAAAGATGTCGCACAGCTGAAAATGGGCACAGTATTGTTGTGGTCACGCTGGCAGAAACAGTGTGGACCGTCGTGACCTACGGGTGGAGTTGTGTACCACCACCTCGGCCTTCATTGTGACTGGGTGCCCCTCTGGCTACTTGTGTCCTGCTTACTGACTGCTGAGACTGTGATGCCACCACTACGTCTGCTTATGGACTAAATTGGTGGAAACGGCGCCATACATGCAAATAGTGGATGCCTCTATGACCCTACTATTTATAACCCTGATTGCTTTTCATTGTTGTAACTTAGCAGCACTTTGGTTGCCTTTTACTTTGGCTTATTGCTTTGTATAGCTCATTGATCATTTGCTGTTATTACGTTTATGTCTGCTCAGTCACCCAGCACTTATTGGACTGCTAGCCATACATAGAGAGTGAGAGAGTGAGAGAGGCTCACTCGTTCCCCTTTTTCCATGTTGCTTCCTTTCCCCATCGGGTTGTTGGGAGTTTTTTTTTTTACTGTAGATTTAAAGGACTTCGGTTTCAGGGGGTCCCGTCTGATTGAACTGAATGTAGGACTGTGAAGTTCCTTTGACACTGAATTCGATGTGCGAAGGACAACACAAATAAACGTTTTGTGACTATTTTCGTCTTGGAGTGTTTGGTTTTTATTTGAGATTGCAAAAACAAAAACATGAAAAACGGAGAGATATCAGTTTGAGGGTTTAATGAGTTTGTTTTGAACACAGGGGTTCCTTGCATCGCGACTCCTCTCTGGCCCCTCCTGCGTATTTACACGCAGTTTAATGGAGATCTTCAGGCCTGAATGCATGGTTTTGATTCCACACAGATGGCTCCATCATTCGCATTTTGCCCCTTTTGAGGAGCGCATAAAGAAGCCCACTCTTACATAGGCAGAAAAACGTCAACTCCGCGAGTCAAGAACCCCCCTTGTTTACCCCCCGTCTCTCTCTTATACTGACTGTGTTTTCATTCATACGTGTCAACAGCCAATTAATGCAGCTTTGCGCTGGGATGCGTTCGGCGAATCTCTACAAATGTTTGAGTTTTTCCTCCCTGGAAATAACGGAGAAAGATATTGGAGGCTACTCGCTTGAAGTTTCCTGAGCGCGGCATGGGGTGCCATAAGTGTTCGTGTATGGTTTTTATTTGTGGAGAAGGAGAAGGAGAAGAAGAGATGTTCTGTATGCAGGAGGAGGGATGAGTTGTAATGACGTTGCTCTTCTAAGAAGAAGAGTTAACGTCGTGCCTTTTTGGACGCCGAGCAGACGAAATTGTCCTTTCAAGTTTGGGAAGATTGAGAGTTGCTTCCTCTTCTGTTGGTTGAAGGATGTGAGTGGGTTTAGATTTTGTGGGAGGAGGTTATTAGAAAGTGATGTGAGAAAAGTTAATGTAAGATCTCTCTTCCGGAACCCTTGCGAACTATGTGTCTACCTAGGGGAAAGGCTTTTGTTAATGGGCCTTTTGTTAATAGGCACTTGTTAAAATTAGAAAGCCTTCACACAATGTTTCTGGCAAAGGTGACAATAGAAAAAGGCAATGGTGTACTGGTCATGAGGGCTGACATTACACACATATAGACGCATGCACACACACACACATGCAGGCACGCACGCAGGCACGTGCACACGCGCAAGGATTAACCCGCGGCTAAAGCTGCACACGTTTACACTCTCATTGACACCGATTTGTTTTGTCAAAACGGGCTAGCTTAACCGAGCCTCGGCAAGCTAACGGAGAGAGCCGCTACGTAGAAATGGGCGTCGTCAAAAACCGCCGTCACCACAGGTGTCTCCCGCCGCCAGCCAGAACGTCTCCACGGTGCTCCTTCAAGGGGTCCCGACCTACGCGTATCACTGGCATCGCACGCATTAACAATCACTGATTCACGGCTGCTGTTTTTATACAGCCGGCGGTTTTTTTTCACCCACATACGAGGCGAGCGTTTTGCTTCTTACGTGGCCGGGGCCGCGTTGATTATGCACACTATATATCTTATTACATCGGTGAAGGATGGAGAGTCTTTGTGAAAGGGGGTGTAATAACTAAATCCACTCCATCTCGTCCTTCGTGCATACCTTATCTAAGCGAGCCCGCGCTCTGGCTCGTGAATTATTGAAATGAAGACAGGAGAGGTAATTTGCTAACTGTCTGTGCCTTAGCTAGCTAACGTCGAGTTGAGGTACTCGTCTCGCTCTCTCGCTCTCTTGCTCTCTCGCTCTCTGCCCTCTGCCTTTGCCGCTCTCGCTCCCTCTCTCTCTCCCCCTGGAAGATGAGGCGGTGTGGGACACCCTGCGGGCAAGATGCCAGGTGCGTTTCCTGGAAACAAGCCGATGGCAGCGATCTCCTTGATATGTGAACACGGAGCAAAGAGTTGGGTTAGCGGAGACGGAGGAGGGAAGGAGACGGAGGAGGAGGGAAGGAGACGTAGGAATGGAGTTGACTATTCGGATGATTTTGATCCACCAAGGTTGAGAGGACTGTGGACTGCGAAACTGACAAAAGACAGAGTGAATGCTCTTTTTTCGTCTTCCTTTTTTCATCCCAAGCGTATTGACTAAGAGTCCAGACTGACATGGTGAGCCATCATAAACAGACAATGAGCTGACCTTTGACCCTTCCCAGGAGAGGCAGATTCAAACCATCAGTTCTCAATTCTGAAAGTACAACAAGAGGAGGCGAGACGGGATCTCTCTTTAAGCCTCTCATCTCTAATTCATTAGCAACATGTGTCAGCAGTAGTTAACATAGCAGGTTTCAGTGGTAAAGCAACCACAAGTTGATAAGGTACGGATAAATACCGCCACCATACTCTTGTAGGCTGCCCTCTCATTCACCGGATTTCAAACTACGAGTCGCGGGTCACAAAAATATATATGGGGGGGAAAAGCATTTACAATATTGCTGTTGAAACAAATCCGGTTGGTTAAAATGAACAGTAGTAGAATCAAATCTGTATTTTAGTGTACACAAATACATATTTGTGTACACTAAAATACAGATTTGATTCTACCACTGTTTATTTTATGATTTGATGGTGGACCTCATAACAAAAAGTAACTCTGGAAAACAGCACTAGTAGAGCTCCTCCTCCTCCTCCTCCTCCTCCTCCTGCTGGCAGCGCATCAGAAGTGGTCTCCCCTGAAGCCTGGGTTGAAGTGTTTGTTAGATTATACATTGCATCAGGGGCAGGTGGCCCCACACAGACACAGAGAGACCCTCAGAAAGTGACGTTATTGCTCTGCCTCGCTCTCGTGGGAACAGGTGTTGTTGGGGTCTGTCTCGTAGAGTTACGGCTGATTCAAAGGGGTGTGGGGGGGGGGGGGAGGCGTGTAGGAGGGGAAGCCTGCCACTCGGTATTTCACACTACGAACTGACCGAATGACTTTTTTTTTTTTCCCCTTCTGGAAGCGATTTGGATTCTGAACCGCCTCTGACCCGCCGAGGCTGGAGGCTAGACTGGCTGAGTCCCGGGTTTAAACACTCGCTTTTTGGTACAGCATCCCAGAGCAAACATGTTGCATTCATAACACGCTGGGAAACAACACTTGCACTTGAGATTTCCAGTATTGTTGAGGTTGAGGTTTTGGTGCAAATGAAGTAAAGCTAGCATTTGTTGTAGACATGATTTAGGATTAAGGGTTTTTGGTGTGGTGACCCATGGTCAGTTTTGGTCGTTGTCACTTTAAATATGAAAACACACATTATTTATGTATTTATTTATGTATTTATCTTAACTACACTCCCTTATTTTATTCAGAAGTTCGAACAAAAGTCATGACTGCAGTGAAAAAGTTACATAGAAAAGTTTTAAACTACCTTCAACTCACATCCATACCAATATTGAATATGATCGTGGAAATCCAGGGAAAAAACCCAGAGAATTTCCTACATTTCTCGTTTGGTGTCCCGCGGTGTCTTTTTGTGTGCGGCTTCTGCATGGATTTGGTTTCGGCGACGGTGCCTACTTGAACCTCAGGGAAACGGCAGTGTGCCGCTAAGACTTTTGATCGCAGAACAGTAGATCTTGCGTCACACAATCCTTCTCCCGTCGTCACTCATCTAATCTCTGTACAGTAAAACCCCACCAATACCAACACCATCTCAAACGGCGTAGCGGCACGAGAGTGCAAGCGGTACACATTTGCTGTGTTCTTTTGTTGTTGTTGTCGCTTATACCGTGTGTACAGTGGAGAGTCTCTGAGTCCATACGTTAACGAATCAAAACGAGTCTTCTGCATTTCGGTGACGTCAATCACTATGAGAAATCGGTTTGTCTGAAAGAAAATGTAAACAATTTCCATTGCAACACTGACCTCCCTCTCTCTTTCTCTCTCCCCTTCTTCCTCTCCCACGTTCTCCCATTCTCCTCCACCACCACCACCTGTCCTTGCTCTCTCCCTCTCTCACAGGTTAGCTTTATATGTGTACGAGTATTTGCTGCACGTCGGCGCACAGAAATCAGCACAGACCTTCCTGTCAGAGGTAAGAAACGCTCTCTCTCGCCTTCTCACACACAGGTTTCCTGGGGCCAGGGGATGAATGGGATTCCTTCTCCATTGTGTTGGCTGTTGGGATGGAATCTACATTATAGGTTGCTGCGGGGTCACGGTAACAACTGTTGGGCTTACAGTTCGGTCCAATCTAGTCCCAACATTCGTCCCAACGCAGCATCTTAGGCATAGGCACTGTAACCGAAATTCAAATGTTTTAATGATCAAACATACAGAAATGTCTCCTGCGGATTAATTAGATGATAGTGTTGTTATTGTGAAGGATTATCTCAGATCAGACGATAAATACACACAAATAACCTAAAATCAAATCGGCTTAACGTTTCCTTAAGGGTATTGATTCATTAAGAAAAATATGTTTGGGAAGCTAAGCTCAGCCTTGGTCAAGGTAAATCCGATACCGTGGATGAAATGAAATCGGAACCGATGAACTGCTGGTCCGACCGGCGTATAAACCAGAGATATCAGTCTCATGTCTGCCCCCCCCTCGAACCGTCAACGAGGTAAGGTCTCTAATGTGTTGCATCCTCTTCCTTAATGGACATCCTTCCTACTAATGGTCCAGTGTCCAGTCCTTTGCTGCCCCACGGCCCATTTGCTTTGTTTAGCTCCACTTAATTCACTCCCAGACACACAGTGTTTCTTCATTGGAAGCCAAACGCAGGTTCGTATCGCACAGCATTAAAACTCACATCCCTTAGCTGTGGAGACCCCCGCCGCCCCCCCCCCCCCCCCCCCAATATAGAGGGCAAGACTGCATTCCTGAGTTTAAAAATATATGTGACCTGCGTGCAAAAATGTGTTCACATAAGCTGCATAAATGTTTTTGCATAAAAATAATATTCATATTCATATTAATATACATATTAATATTAATAATAACTTTAATAAAGTAATACAGGGAGGACAGCAGAACAGAAAATAATGATCGCAAAAATTGCAGAGGATGGCAGAAATTAACTACGAGACCACAGCATGAAAAATAGCATGACAATCACCCTGGGCTACGGGGGGGGGGAGACTTTAGGAGACCGTCCAAACAAGTGTCAGATCACCGCAGAAGGCAGGTTTAATTCTACCTCCTTTTCTTACACTTCTTGAATCTCGCTCTCCATTGACCCCTCCTACTCAGTGTTGAGCTGACAAGGCAGGGAGAGGGACAGGCGTTAGTTATAATACCGTTGTAGCTAGAAGCAGACTTTTTACACAAGGCAGCTTTAAGTAGCATGTGCCATTGGTGATTTATAGAAATGAAGGGTTGTTAGGCAGACGCCTGAGGGAAAATAAGTCATTTAAGATGTAATTTCGTTTGACGACTCCACGCGTGCAAATTGCAACTCATAAAGTAGTTTTTGTTACGTCGGCCAGTGGCTGGTGTTTTTGTGCAGTTGTGTTATCCAAAGCCTTTCGATTAATGGGCTTCATAATAGCAGAGGAGTCTTATTGGTTATGAACTAATTAAACAACCAGGTATTAAAAAAATATTTCAGTTTTATTACTGCATTTAAATTGGTATTGCATATTCATTGCACAGGTACAATAAAGGGTACTTTTGCTATTTCCCCAAGATCTCGCTCAGCCTTGTACTCGATGGGTGCTCAGTCAGCCTGCATTTTAGTGGATAACAGGGGTCTCAGTAGTAGAGTGGGGGGGGGGCACACTCCTAAGACTTTTTTCCAATCGCAAGGGACCATGAAAAGACTAGTCTAATGATTGACATGAGATCCATTGCTCTTGAGACACACACACACACACACACACACACACACACACACACACACACACACACACACACACACACACACACACACACACACACACATACACACACATAATGGCCAGAAACTCAATTCTGAAGACCAAAGATGGACAGAGGCACAGGGTTTGACAGTGCACCTATCCTATGAGAAGTGGCTTTCCCTGTGAAATTTCAATGCCAAAACAACAATGGAGCCAAACGTTTTGTTTTAATCAAACATGTTTGATCAATGTTTGATTTGGATCTCGGCACTGTGCCAAATCGGGCATGAAAGCGGCGTAGCATGGCCCCGACTTCAGACCTACGCACGGCTGTTCTCCATCAGCCACCATCAACACGGGTTCCTTCAGAAGCAGTGATCCAAAAAATGAATCAACCAGGATGAATTACGAGACTGGATAAATAAAACGATTTCTATGAATAGACCAAAGTTAGCCAGCGCAAAAACAAAAGGATTCCTTTCATTAAATCAAATTAACCCACGACAAACATGGGCTCCTCGATCGCCCCGTGATCAGAGTCGGCGCGTGCGGTGGCGGTGGCGGCGGTGGGCGAGCCGGGAGGTGACGAGGCGGCGCCGGGCCGGGAGGCGGGCTCTCTGCTGACAGCCAGGAGAGAGTAGGGGGTGAAATATGAAGGGGTGCTGGGGGAGAAGCGCGAGCAGATTAAGGCGCAGGGCATGAAGAGAGGCTGGCTGATTGCAGAGCCCTTGTGGCTGAATCGCCTCGCAGAGATGGAGTGTTATTGGTGAGCGTCTGGAAGGAGGTTAAGTTCTGGGTCACCGGCAAACTGGAGGCCCATAGGAGAAGCACACACACACGCAAGACACACACACACACACAACACAACACACACACACACATGATGTCAGAGGGCCGGAAATAACTTGGCGCGCACAGCACAATGAGACAGATAGATAGAGATACACGCACAAGTACAGTCAGAGAGACAATAGATTCAAACACATCAAGACACACAAACAAGCGGGTATAAAAATAAACAGTGACAGTGATTAATTTAGACACAAACACTAACACACCCTTTCACAGTCACACACACACATTCAAACAAACACACACTCAAACAGACCTTTAAAGTGTTAGAAAACCTGTGGATAACGGTTCATTTAGTCAAAACGAAGTGTGATGTGCACCCCTCACACTCGCTCCTATGGAACCGGATATGTTTTCTAAAACCCTTACGACTGATCACTACTGCTCAGATCGCATTTTTTAAACTCGCCGAGTTTGTCTGCTAAAACAGGGTTTTTACTCGCCCTTTAAACACACCTATACCTTATCCAGGACACACGCACTCAAAATTATACTAAGGTCATAGTTTTACAGCCAGTGCTTTCGAGACTTCCTCCCTTCGTTCTAGGATTAGCTTCTGAAACTTCTTCGTTTTTACCTCACCGTCCTTTTACCTTTCCCTCTTTACACACAAACACGCACACACGCGCGCACACACACACACGCTGACCTAAGCTCGTTTGATAGATAAGGTATTCCTGTTCCCGCAAGAACACTAGAGGTCGTCCAGTGAGAACACCTGGGCTCCCCCGCCTCAATTAGCCTGTCTATCATTCCCAACGAGTGACGTACACGCACACACACACACACACACACAAAGTACACACACACCCACACATAGTACAAACCCACGCTTATATACACAAAGTACGAATACACACACACACACACACACCCACACATAGTACAAACCAACGCTTATATACACAAAGTACGAATACATACACACACACACACCCACACATAGTACAAACCCACGCTTATATACATAGAGTACGAATACACACACACACACACACACACACACACACACACACACAGTACACTTTGTACACTCTTGTTTGTACTTCAGTGTCCTCGCCACCTTCATACATAAAGGCATCCATATGTAGGCACACCGCAACACAACTACAGCATAATCTATACATTTGAATGGTAGACAGTCATCTTTCCTCGTGACCGTTACATTAATATTGGATCTTCTTGGATCTTGAAATGTCAGCGATCTTCGACAGTGTGTGTGTGTGTGTGTGTGTGTGTGTGTGTTGTCGGATACGTATATGGGCAGGAGTGAGCAGAGTGGGCCGAGGGTCTGGTATCTTTGTGTAGATCTTATCACGGTGTCCAGATACAGGCAGGGTGCAGGGACTCTCTGCAGCCCCCGCAGAGAGTCGCTGCTTGGAGATACTGACCATGTCTGATCCACACCCCCTGAACTCTACTTCACTTGCTCCATCTGTCCGTCCGTCTGTCTGTCCCCCTCTGAACCTGCCTGCTCCGGGCTCTGCTCTCTGTTTCTCCTTTTTCTTTTTTAATCCCAGCCCATTTGTCCATGTGTCAGTCAGGGAAAAGTTGAACAAAATGATGATGTTATGCATAAAACATGCCGTCTAAATTTCCATGTCTCCTCCCCCTTTTCTCTCTCTTTCTCTCTCTTTCTCTCTCTTTCTCTCTCTTCAATAGATCCGATGGGAGAAGAACATTACACTTGGGGAACCCCCAGGATTCCTACACTCATGGTGGTGGTACGTACGCAGTCATTACCCACTCTTGACCTTCAACTGTTACCTGATCTACTGCACACACACACACACACACTGGTGGATGCTGAGTGCAACTGCATCCTCTGTTTTTAAAGTTATGCTCTCCTCCTGGCTTCTCGAAGTGTGCTTTCACACCTATAGTTCGGTAGACTCGTCAGATTCAGGGTTGAAGTTGGTACTTTGTTGCATTTTTAATTTGGTTGGGTTAGGTGTTCGCACTAGACTTTGATCTGAACATTGTAAACAAACTAGTCTGTCTATTGGACAGAAAATCTGAGGTGAACTCAACAAAACACTTTCTGACAAAATATATATATTGTTTAGAAAGCTTCTCGAATGTTATCGACATTAATAAACGGTGCGATGGAACCCCCTTTCACAAAATAATTTACATCAGTGTTTCCACAAGCATCTGTGTGATGTGAACGTCGGGCCGTATTTCGATAAGGGCTTTAACCGCCTCATTGCACCGCGTCTGAACACAACTAGGTTTTCTTTTTTGTTTACGTCTACCTGACTCGATATTGATTTTCCATTGCACGGCAGAATGTACCGCCTTCATCCCACAATGCACTCTTTCGCTTTCGTAAAGCGAACCGAACCAGAGTTCAGACTTGTAAGCGGACCAGAGTTCGTTTGTTTGTTCCGCATCAGAGTTCGAGTGAGCGTTCACACCACCCCAAACGAACCGTACTATCGGGGGAAACGCTCCAGGTTTTGATTAAAACAGACCAAACGGCTCAGGTGTGAAAGCACCCTAAGATTAACGCACAGCACCGCCCCCATTGTTCCCTGTGCTATTTTTAGAACCAAACTTATTTATTGAACCCACAAAAGCAGAGTCTTGCGCTTGTCAGCGTCGCGTGCGGCTTTTCACGCTAATCCCAAATATATGGCCGCCTGAGTGGCAGCGTGGGCAGAGACGCAGTTAACACGCCGCGCTGTCGCGCACGACGTGTTAATGCAACATAAATAAAGAGGAGTGTGTTCTCTGCGTGGCGAAGTGGGCAGACAGGTTGACATGAGCAGTGGGGGTTTTCCCTCCCCTCTCTTTATGTGACGTGAGGGAGACGCCCTCCGCGATGCTTGGTGCCAGACACGCGGTGGTTAGCCGGAGAGGAGGGCAGGCTAGTGCAGCGGCTAAGGTGCTCCAGTCCCAGGCGAAGGCCACTGGGTCCCATCCCGCATGTCTGCATCCTAACCCGTACTACCCTTGAGTCAGATACCTCACCACTACCCGCCCCTTGATGTATCCAAACCCACCGTACTTCGTCGCTCGAGATAAAACGACGAGGTTAACTTAACCGCATTAACTAAATTTGTACGGATGCACCGATCCGATATCGGTATCTGTCCAATACTGGGCCTAAAATGCGGTATTGGCATCGTTGGCTGGAGTCTATGCATAGCTCTGACGGATACTGGTGAAATAGTGAGCAGCTCATGTTTTGGGGGAGCGCCATAGAGGTGTATGGACAGATGGGTGAAGACGAGCAGACAGGTAGAGGAGGTGATGCGGGCGGTCAGAGGGGGCACATTTAACAAGCGGGCCGGGGCAAGATGCTGGGTCAGATTGACAGCTGAGAAGCTGAGTCCACTGTGAGAGAAGGACCGTGAGGTTAAACCGCCGGACCACCTCCTCCTCCTCCTCCTCCTCCTCTTGTCTTGTTTATGCTCTCTCTGCTCCCCTCCACCCCATCCCCCCCCCCCCCCCCCCCCCCCCCACACACACACACACACACCCACCCACCTTCTCAGTAGTGATGACTTGTGGTTTCATTCAACCTCTTGTGCTCCGTCGTCATGTGGTAATTGTGCAGCCCATTGACACTGGTCGTAATGGTCCTCAGGAGGGAGAGGGAGGGAGGGAGAGAGAGGGAGAGAGGGAGGGAGGGAGAGAGAAGGAGAGAGGGAGAGAGAGAGGGGGAGAGGGAGAGAGAGAGGCTTGTTCCTCTGGCTGAGCTCTCCCAGCTGGACGGCTACCAGTGTTAGTGACACACTGACATACACAAACACACACACACACACACACACACACACACACACACACACACACACACACACACACACACACAGACACACTCGCCTCTGCCCTCAACCTCAAGAGGAATTACAGAGAGTTGCTCAGTGTGTGTGTGTGTGTGTGTGTGTGTGTGTGTGTGTGTGTGTGAGAACAGCGGAGGGCGGCTGGAGCGCAGGCTGATAAGCAGCCAGACTGAGCAGGGCAGGGCCGCGGTGCAGTGTGACCTAGCCAAGGGCTGTCTGTCTGTCTGTCTGTCTGTCTGTCTGGGCCGTGCAGCACGTGGACACACAGGCTCTCTGGGGGTGGGAGCCACCCTCAACCTCCAATCTCCAACCCCCCACCTACCCCCCCCCCCAACAAAAGATCCAGATGGTGGGGGAGAGCCACCAACTACCCTCCCCCGCCCCCCCCCCCCCCCCCAACTCCTTCACCCCCTACCCCCCTTGCCCCCCCCCTCCCCCCAGCACCCCCTCCTCTCAACCTTTGTCTGGAGGCCTGTCCTTTGTTTGCGGAAGAGAGACCCCCCGAATGGATTAACTCTTTGCATTCCTCGCTCCTTTTGTATTAAACAGCCAAATCCAAGATCCCCCTCCTCCTCCTCCTCACCACACCCACCCCCTCCCTCACACTCAACGTCCCCCTCCCCCACTCCCCCCCCCCCCTTCGTCTTCTTAGCCGTTTCCTGTTGGGCTCCGTTCTGGGGATGGGGGTGGAGAAAGGAAGGGGAGGGTATGTATGGGGGAGGGTCGGAGGTTGGGGGGAGGTTTAAGGTGGTGGCGGTGGTGGTGGTGCAGGGGGGTCAGTCATCCACATCTGTTGTTATGGGCGCGCGGATAAAGGGGAAAGCTCACAGAGGGCTGCAGGTGTTGATTGTGGCATTATCTCCCTCTCTATTGGGCCGGGGCTCGTCGTCTCCCACCCCCCCCCCCCCGCCCCTTATCCCCTGATCGATCGCCTTTACCGGATAGCCACTGAATCCCCAACCCCCACACACACGCCCCGCGCCTGAACCATCCATCCTTCACAAACACACACATAAACACACACACACACACACGCAGGAACACGCAGGAACACACAGGAACAACACATTCACTCACATACACACGCAGAAACAGACGCACGCAGGAAAAAAAAAAAAAAAATACACACATTTGCACACAAACACATTCACACAGAAACACACACCCACACACACACACCCACAGAAAAACAAATGCACACACAAAGAGAAATCCTCGGCCCAACAGCAGAATGTAGAGGGATCATCTCCTTGATCGCCCCCCCCCCACCCCCCCCCCCCCCAGCTGAAATTCCTCTTTGCGAGGGGGCAGAGAAAACAGCAGTAGATCCTTGCCCTGCTCTCAAATCTCCTGCCTGCTCTTTATATAAGGCAGGTATAAGACAGGAAGCCCAGGCCTGGCCTCGCTTCACCTCCCCTCGCCTTGTGACTTTTTCGTCCCTCCCGGCCGCCTGGTTTTTCCACGGTTTTCCTCCGGTTTCCTTCACGTTCACCTCGAAGACGTTGAATGCAAAGCAAATGGAGCGTGTTAAAACCGAATGTCGCTAAATGTGCGCGGGCTGTATGTTAAACCCCCGGTGGTAGGCCCACCAAACGGCTTGTTTAGCAACAGCACTGCTAGGGTGGGGGGTCGGTTAGTCGGTTCCCAGTACGTAAAATATCGGGATTCGTTAAGCTCCGAGTCTAACGAATCCTTTATCGAGCATTTTGAACGACACCCAGCCCCTAAACGTGCTACTGGTGATGACGTATAATTGGAGAAGGTTTTTCTTTTATTGCATTGAGTGAGATAAAAAGCCGGGAAAAAAATCCTAAGAATTTTACCCCCAAAACAAATTTCAAACGATTCGATAAGGGATTCGATAGGATTTGGATTCGATAAGCGGATTTGAATGTGGACTCGGATTCAGTCAATTGCTATCAAACCCCAACAGCACCGCTGCTGCTTGACTCCAGGTATAAAGACACCCGGAGGAGGGTTGGATTACACCACTACAGCCTTGCTAATTACAGGGATCTGTCCTGTTTGGGAGTTTTTGGAGACAACCTAGTGGACATGATCTACCTGCCATGCAGTCCTCCTCTCCTCCCTGCTCACCTGAGCTTGCCTGTTGTTTCTCTTCTCTCGTTCGGTCTTGGCAGGCAGGTGTGCTGATCGGTTGACTGTCTGCTGGGCTCATTGGCTGGCTGGCAGGCTGTTTGGCCGGCTGGGAGGCTAGCTGGCTGGCAGGTCAGTTAGCAGACTGGGATATTGGCTGACTGTCTAACTGGTGGATTTACCGACTGGCAGCCTGGCTGGTTCACTGTCCATGTGGGCATCTTGGCTGGCTGGCTGGCTGGCTGGCTGGCAGGCAGGCAGACTGGCCAAAATCGCATACCAGATTACCACTGTAGACGTGTCACGTTCGCCCTTTGTGTCATGCCTTCATGGATATATTTGTTTACTTCACCTTTATAATGGAAAAGCACATTGTGATGAGCGGCTTTGTCAGACAACAGTTAATTGCAAATAATTATCGTGATGACATTTTATTTTAGTAATTGTGTTCTTTTGGATGCTATTCTAATCCCGTCCTCGTCTGTTCTGGATTTGTGTGTGTGTGTGTGTGTGTGTGTGTGTGTGTGTGTATGTGTGTATGTGTGTGTTTCTCCGCCTGTCTTTGGGTGCACGCGCGCGTGTGTGTGTGTGCTTGGCAATGGGTGCTCATTTCACCCTTTTTTAAATTTATTTTTTGCCTAGTTTTCTAATTTGAATACAGAAAACTGAGTCGTATCTCAGGCTGTATACGAAATCTCCTGGTCCAGCCATCCATATATCTAGGATGTCGAGAGCGGAGAATCTGCCCCTCGATCTCATTCATTCGAAAACAGCCACAGCCACAATAGCACAAAAGAGCTGATCGTCGGATTTGTGAAGTGACGACATGATTCACGCGTGATTAGATGATTCATGTAAGATAGGACATGTTTATGGTACAGATTTGTGGTCCTCATTAAACACAAACCGTTGCCTTCTGAGATGATTTTGCGGAGATTAGCGCCTCAGTGTGCAGTGTAAACACAGCAACAGGCGGCCGTCGAATCCCAAACATTTCCGTCGGGTTAAAAAAAAAACGAGCCACGCTAATACGCAAACAACGTTCGGAGCGGACACTTTTCTGGCTTTTCTGTGCAAACGTGGCTTGATTTCTGCTTTCTCCTCCAAGATGCAATATTTTCTAACATGAAGAGGTTAACTCGACGTACCCCGGTGTGTTCAGTGTTCACCGACGTCAAAATAATATCCCGACGATAAAAGCCGCGGGACGTCTCCCCCTTGCCTTCCAGCGCCGGCCGTTGATAGATTATGCACAGAGACCAAGGAGATCTGATTTGGCCTACAGCTCCGCGGACGCCCCATAGGTCAGGCCGTTTGAATCGTAATATATTTCAGACATCTCGGAGCACGGGGAGACGTTAGATCACCTTACCCGCCCCTCCCACCCTCCGCCCTCCTGTACCTGGCGAAGGTCCGCTGTAACCCCCTCCCCTCGTTTCATTTCCCTTAGAGCCGATTGGATTTGCGATGGTGCACACACCCCCCCCCCCCCCCACCCGTGGTGATGTCTGACAGAGCGGCAATCTCTCTGACACCGTCCCGATAGATATGATAATGTTCATCGCCTTTATTGTCTGTGTGACTGAGGAATAGCCCCGGCACCCCTAGGACCAGATGAATACGCGCACGCTCTCTCTCTCTCTCTCTCGCCACTCGATACACACACCCCATCGACCGCACGAAAACACACACACACACACACTCCATCCGGAGTCACTACACACACCCCTCGAGAACACGAATACATACACACTCTCCATGCTAACTCGCCATACACACCCCTCGAACCACAGGAATACATACACACACACTATCCACTATCCAACTCTCAATATTGCTATATCCCCACACATGCATAACATTTTCTTTCTGCTTAGTATTGTGCTACCATTATACTGCCCATGTGGCACCTATTGCACTACTAACCATCTCTGCAAGGAGGGATCCCTCTTCTCTGTTCCTTCTCAACATTTCTTTCCCTCGTCGGATTCGGGGAGTTTTTCATTGCCCTTTGAGAGGGCTTAGGGTTAGGCAAGTGAAGCCCTTGTGATACTAAACTGTGGGCTATGTTATATTAAGGGCTATACAAATAACGTTGACTTAACTTGACACTACACAGCACACACGCACTCCTCTCCACTCCTCTCCACTCCTCTCCATTCATTTTGTGCATCATAAAAATAAGGCAAATAACCCAAAATCAGCTAAATGCATTGCGGTTTTGCAGCTCTAAAAGCCTCCGCTTGGCTCTTCTGCTCACCCCGTTCTTCCCCGTCTCTTGAACTTCACACTTCCTGTTTGGAAAAAAGGACCTGCGTTGCACCCGGACTGCCCCGGGAGCCAGACTCCAGCCTTGTTGTCCTTAAACACTCCCACGTTGTAGCAGGTTTTTATAATTCCCCGCCATGCGATTGGGTTGGGTGCCGTCGTGGGCCCCCGGGTAGGAACATATTGCTTATTATTGCTGTCTGGGCGCCGGTACTTGCCCTCAGTTTTCCTCACTTTCTTCACGGAATCAGTTTCTTAAGGAGGAGGAGGAAGAAACGGTGCAGAATGAGTGACTTACAAAGCGGTTCCCATCGTTGAATAAAAACCGGTGACCTGCATTCTTACCTTTTAAGTGTAAGTCATACATCACAATGCGAGGGCACGCACGGGGGGGGGGTGTGGGGGGGTATTTTCTCAACGTGACAAATGACCGTCGCGTGACAGGGTGCAAGTGTGCAACATTCTCTTGACATGCTGGCTGTTATCGGCAATCGGCTAATATATATTTTTTGCTCCGTTTTGCACTCCGTCATATCAAGTGTCACGGCCGTTCAACACCTGCTTTCACCGGCATCAGCAGAAATAACGCATAAACCACATTACCCCCCCCCCCCCCCCCCCCCACCACCTTTGACTAACAGAAAAGATGTCGGAGAAAAAAGCAAAATAGACGTTAAAATCTGTATCCTCCCGAGTCCCAAATCAGCATTTTTTTTATACTTCGGCCATTAAATCAATATTGCCAGAGAGAGAACGAATGTCTTGATGTGGGCCCAGCTAAGCAGGTACTTAATTTCACTGCAGTAATTAAGGGCCCATTTGGACGAGAACCTGGAGGCCTCCCTTGCCCCCGAGTAGCGCGATTGGTCTAATTAACTCATTTGGCCAGGGCTGATTGGGCACTAAGTAATACAATCATTTGCCCACTGGTCACTCACCTCCAACTCGTCCCCCGGCAGGCGGAAAGGAAATGGGACCCCGTCTGGTGGATGTGTGCCGCGTGTTTTCACTTCACCGTCTACGTCCTTAATTAAGGTTCTTTTAAGTCCAGTGTGCCCACATGTGCTAATCAGACTGTCCCTAAAGGGGAACACATGTGGGCGCATACGCATACACAAACGTACACACAGGTGACAGAAGCCGACTCTGACCGGTGATATCATGTCATACTGCGAGGTCCGGCTAACATGATTGTGACTGTTTTCTCTCTCTCTCTCTCTCTCTCTCTCTCTCTCTCTCTCTCTCTCTCTCTCTCTCTCTCTTCTCCAGTGTGTTCTGGGATCTGTATTGCGCCGCCCCGGACCGGAGGGAGACCTGCGAGCACTCCAGCGAGGCCAAGGCTTTCCATGACTACGTGAGTGAACTTCACCGGCGACCAGCTGTATATATACAATCACCCACTTCACTGCATTCACTCATACACACACAGGCATGCACAGACACTCGAACACACACACACACACACACACACACACACGCACACGCGCTCAGATGCACACACCATTGCAGTACACGCACGCACACACACACACACACACACACACACACACGTACACACACATTCATGCATACACACATGTATGCACACAACCATTACACACACACACACACACACATATATACACAAACACAAAAACACACAGACATGTTTGCAAACACCAACACAGACATGTACGTACACACACACACACACACACACACATTTGGTCACACCCCACGGACAGTGTGTGAATCAAACAGTAAGGGGTATTTTCTGTGTGTTGTTGACGACATCGTCTTCCTGTTTGGACATGTCTTCCAGCCTTACCGCCTTGTCTCCTCTCGGCACTCTGTCTGCTGCAGCCTTGTTTGTGTTCACTGCTGAAATCACATGTCTGTGCAAAGAGCACAGCCTAGATCGCTTAAAGGAGGACGGTTTTACCTGACTGTCGGTGGCCAGGTTTGGACCGATCCTACGGCCTCATGGAAGCGCGCGTTGGTCCCTAGCCCTCAAGGTCCCGCCCGCACTGCCCTGCCAAAGTTGAAAGGTCGGGGCACTTCCTGGCTGTTTTATTGGTCCATTCACAGCATCAATAAAACGTCAGAGCGCACACAGCAGCTGGCTTTGCAGCACACGACCATGTGGTAACACACACACACACACACACATTCAAAGACACGTGCCAGCACATATGCACACACACGCACACACACACACACACACGCACATAATGTTTTTGATGACATGCATGTTCTCACAGGACACTAAGGACACCATCAGCATGTATTAGTATGCTAGTAGCGGCTTGGCCGCTAGAAGACCACAAGGTCAAAGGTCTCCGCCGATGGTCCCTTTTAACCCTTATCTCCTGAAGAGTGTTAAGCCACTCCATCCCTGGACTATATGGACCTGCGGACGCGGTCAGGAGGGTTTTTACACAAAGAGGGCAGGAGGACGAGGGCAGGAAGTCAGTGTGAAGTGACTACTAATAAATGGATCATCATTGGGCGAGTCTCGCTACATTGGACCGGGAGGCTGTAGTCTGGATAGTGTGGTGGGGGGGGGCTGCGATGTGGACAATACGGATTTAAAGGTTTTGCCGTGGATCACTGGACATTAACCTGAACCATGAACCTTTTTTTTCAAATTTGGTATTTCCCATAGTATTGTTAAATATTGGTATTGCGTCGCCTTCGATAGAGTTTGAATAAGGATTATAGGGGCATTAGGACCGGAGCTGGACACACTACATTAGCCACCGGCCGACTCTCATTCTACCTGGGCAGCGGTGGAACCAGAAATGGATTAGAGGTTCTATTCTTACCATCAGAATCCCATTCAGTATTTCAGTCAGTCGCCAGCAGCCCGTTCAGTTGAACTCTCTTATGAGGTTTGACAGCCCGAGTGTGAACAGTTGTCAGCCGAAACAGATTACATTTGTTGTGCGCGCATTACAGATGTGCGTGCATGTGTTTGTGTGCGTGTATCGGGAGGGCGCGGGAGAGAGCGAGGGAGGGCGTGTGTGTGTGTGAATGTGGCAGTCTGTATGTGCACGCATTAGACCACCATAAGATTAATTACATGGTTAATTAAACCGAGTAGTTAATTAAATCTGACAACTGTGTCTAATTAATCTAAATGCCATATAATTTCCTACACCTTTCTCCAGCGGTAGAGCAGCTGGATACCTGCGTGTCCCGGCTCTTAAGCGGTGCGGAGTGACGGCCGCGCCGCGCGATGCTATGCGCTTGAACCGCTCACCTCGCTGCGCGGCGACCATGGAAGTGGTTAGCGCTCTCGAGCATCTCTCGCACACGCCGCCGCCGAATAAAAAGCCACGGCTATCCATGGCCGCTGTCTGACAGTTGTGTCGGCGGTGTAGGATAAATCACTCGGGATACTGTAGTACAGGTCTCTCTGAGATATCAGGTGAAATATATATACTCTCTCCCGCTCTTTCTCTGGGTTTTATGGTCTTCTGATGGCTGCTGTCTGTTTTATGGCAAGGCGAAAAAAGATTAGACTTTATCAAGGCCATATTGTGATCTAATCTTTTTTGTGTGAATTTTAACGAAAAAAAATTCACAAAAACAAGCCCTTTTTATTAATGTTGCTGATGATATGGTGATATATAAAGTATGATATTAAACAAATACTTAAAAAATCAAGCATTGTATCTTTGAAGGACACAGGGTATATAAACACACACACAAACACCAAACACACAAACACACGTATTGCTCACGCGTACCTTGAATACAGACATGGCTTTGTTCCAGTTCAGAGTCATGTGCAGTTTGCCTTGACCCTTGACCTGGCTGGGGAGCAGGAGGTCAGAATAAATTAGCTGTCTGCACTGTATGTGTGAGCTGACTCCTTAACACTTACTATCCATCTGATGATGATTAGAGATAGGCCTATGCTTCTAGCTTGGCTATTGTGTGCTGTGTTATTGTGATTTTTATGTTTCTACATGTTTATTTTATGCGTGTTAGAAACCTCTGACAAAGGCTAAGAAGGCAGAGGAGTTTCTGCTGTGTGTGTGTGTGTGTGTGTGTGTGTGTGTGTGTGTGTGTGTGTGTGTGTGTGTGTGTGTGTGTGTGTGTGTGTGTGTGTGTGTGCGTGTGTGTGTGTATTTGTGCGCGCGCATGTGTGTCTATGTGGGCCCGTGGTCTGATTCCCCCTCGGCCTTTGAGGCGTCTGTCTGTCTCTGATTAACTTGGTCTCAGCACTCCCCGCGGACTAGCGGCTTGATCAAGTCTCTATCGGGGCCCCATGCTGATAACCGCTTCCTCCGTCCCCTGAGAAGACCCCCCCCCCAACCCCCGTCACTACCCACCCCGCCTCGGATCACAGGCTGCACCGCCGCACGGGTCCCGCTAGTCTCAGGCTTGCTGCTCTGCGTGTCGCACAGGAGAACCAGCGAGAGGGGAGGCGGGGAGAGGAAGCCGCCCAGGGCTGCTCTGCTGTGGTTGCTTGTGTTGTCATTGCTGCTGCTGCTGCTCCCCTCCTGCTTGCTTGTGTTGTCATTGCTGCCGCTGCTCCCCTCCTGCTCGCTTGTGTTGTCGTTGCTGCTGCTGCTGCTGCTGCTGCTGCTGCGGCTCCCCTCCTGCTTGCTTATTGGTTTTGTGTGAATCGCTGAGAAAATGCTGATCCTGTTTTATTTGTTTGGTTGCATAGGCAACGTGAGGCCAATGCACAGTTTTAGTCACCGGTTTGGCTTGGGTTTGGCCTGGTTTGGCCTGGTTTGGCCTGGTTTGGCTTGGGTTTGGTCTGGTTCGGTCTGGTTTGGCCCGATTTGTATCTCTCACTCACCTTCGGCCTCCTGCTGCCCCTGCTGGTGAGGTCCACTGGTGCGGTGGGGTTGTGAGCGCTCCAGTTTGGAGAAGATAATGGAATATAATGTGCTAATCCTCCGATCTGGGGACCAGTTGACGACTAATCCCATGGATTGTGGTGGGATCGCAGGCCTGGCGGGGCTCCCAGAGCTGGGGGCCCGGGGCTCGCTGGGCCGCTGGTTAGCTTGACCCGTGCATGGAGAATGAACCGTTGTTTTCACTGAAGCTGAACACGTCAACACTCACACACATGCATGCATGCGTACGCACACACACACACACACACACACACTGAGTATACGGATACAGTATCACAAATGTTGATTTAGCTATCTGTCTAGTCTTGCACCTCTGTTAAGTCATTTAAGAGGTCCCCTCTTGTCGTGTTAATTGTTGCCATGTTTTGGTCCTTTCTTGTCACTTATTTAATCAGACTTTCCCCCTAAAAAAGACGTCTCCGCATTTTACGTCTTTGCTTCCGCTTGATTTAAGAAGTTCCTCAAAACAAACTTTGACTTGATTACTGTATAAGACGTCTTTAGTAACACGATTTGTACATAAAAAAACTGTCAAAGCTTTCTGAAGAGGGAAAGTCAAACATTGAAGAACAGGCAATGCACACACACACACAATCACTCTGAATTTCATATAAGACATCAGAAGAAAAGCCTTCTTTTTAATTTGCTATTCTCTAACGACCTTGATGTAACACATGCAAACACACACACACACACACACACACACACACACACGGAGAAGCGCCGCCTAGACAGTGACATGCTCAGATGTTGTTCTTATACCCCCATTTTAGCTTCCGCCATCAGCGAAGGTCATGACCCCCCCACATCTGCGGTTCGCGGGGCTCGTGACATCGGCGCCCGCGGACTGTCACCGATTTAGTGACCCGCGTGCGTGCGTCATTCCCTCCGCAGTCGCCGCGTCACCGCCGAATCCACAGAGCTGTGGCTTTTAACGCCGGCGACCGCCGCCATTCATGTGGCGGTCGTGTCAATCGAAAGCTTCAGAGAACGCTCTCATACCCACTCCTCCCCGGTCTGACAAAAAAAAAGGAAAGAACCGTTTTGACGTTTCGCAAAGGAGAGTGCCTGTGTGTGTTGAATAGGTCGAGTGTGTCTTTGTGGCGTTGTGAGGACCTATTCCCTGGGACCCGCGTGGTTAACGGGAAGGCGGGCGCCGCGGTGTTCTTTGAGCGCGACAACCATTTGTTAGACCGGATCACCGTAGCGGCGGGCGGTCGCACTCTGTAAACAACCGCTGACGGCTCAGCTCGTTTTGGTGTGTGTGTGCGCGCGCGTGTGTGTGTGTCGGTGTTAGCGTGGGCATGTGTATGTGTGTCGCTGTACAGTGTATGCGACTCTGCCAGGTGCATGCTTGCAAGCTGGACGTTAACTGTGCAATAGTTAGATAGATTCTTATTTTGTTCTTCTATTGTGTGCGCGCGCACACACACACACACACACACACACACACACACACACACACACACACACACACACACACACACACACACACACACACACACACACACACACACACACACACACACACACACACACACACACACTTTCCATCCCCCACCATCATCTCATAGGAGATTGATTAGGTAATCTGGCTGGATGCCAGCAGGACCCGCTCTACTCTACCTCTCTCTCTCTCTCTCTCTCTCTCTCTCTCTCTGGCTCTCTGTCTCGCTCTCTCTGACGCTGTCGGCGGAAGGAGTGAAACAGGGACGACATCCCATAATATAGGCAGAGGTAGGTATGTGGATGGAAGTGTGGGGAGGGAGAGAGGGAGAGGCGGAGCGTAGTCAATGGTGACACAGCCATATCTTTTGATTGCACATTCCCCCCAGGTGCTTTGCATCGATATGTGTACACAGGACGTAATTCCACTGCATTCTGTTATCTCTCTCTCTCTCTCTCTCTCTCTCTCTCTCTCTCTCTCTCTCTCTCTCTCTCTCTCTCTCTCTCTCTCTCTCTCTCTCTCTCTCCCTCTATTTATATTTATGTCCCCTCTCACTATTACCCTCCTCTTCCTCTCCCACTGTGTCTTTGAATGTGTGTGTGTTTTTGTGCATGTGTGCGTGGCCCGCGGGCTGCACGCCGAGACACAGTGAGTGAGAGGCGCTTGTCTTTGTGTTCGGTGTTTACTGTCGTTTGCTGTTGACATGAAAACGGGCCGGTCGACTTCCATGCCTATATCTTTCCCCTTTCTAGAACCCACAACAAAGCCGGAAGTGCTGCCCTCCAGCTGTGTGTGTTGTGTGTGTGTGTGTGTGTGTGTGTGTGTAGGGGTGTGTGTGTGTGTGTGTGTGTGTGGAGGTCTAGAAAGTGAGAAACCAGAAAAAGGTTCAGATATTATTTTTGATCCCTTCCACCCACAGGTGCATACTGGGCAAAAAAAAAAAAAAAAACCTTTCTCAACGCTCACCTCTGACTCAGCTGGTGCAAGTTTGTGTGCGTTTGAGTGAGTGAGAGACATCGATAAATACAGAGACATCAATAGATAGGGAGAGAGAGAGAGAGAAGGAGTGAGAGAATAAAAAAGCAGAAAATGCAAGACGAAGAGAAGAAGAGGAGGAGGAGGAGGAGGAGAGAGAGAGAGGGGCAAGGTCTTTTGCGGTAAAAAGAAAGAAGTAGCTAATGACTCCAGAGCTCGCGTTGTTTTTTTATGCCAGTCATACAAATGTTACAGTGGTGGTGGTAGAATAAAAAACTAGCACTGTTTAATTTCCCTCAGCCAGCATATCCTCTACGCCCTTGTGCGTGAAATTTCAAAATAAGTGCGTTAAATGAATGATGTCTATTGGGGGGGGGGGGGGGGGGGGGGGGGGGGGGGTGCAGCGCTAAACCTCCACTGGGGTGTTTGTTTACTGCTCTCGGCTCGGAAGGAGCCCATTTCAATTCGGTCCATTTCGGCAAAGGAACTACAGTCCAATAATCATAGAACAAGACTGTAATGATACACATATTTTAGCCCCAATACAATATCCTATGAATCTGTATTCAGTGCCATTACTGATACCGGGGGGGGAGAACACACCAAGGATTATAAATAAATGATGTCTAAAACCAAACGTGATGTAAAATAGTACGCTGGCCTATTTTAAAAGTAGTGCAAACACCGACAATGTGGTTTGCTCATTTCTCCTCTCGGCGGATCTCGTGTTACACATGTTGGATAAAGCTTCGATTACAATGGATCATTAGCACGTCTTGCACCTCCACGCACGCACGCACGCGCACACACACACACACACACACACACCTTTTATGTCCCTCAGCGCATCCTCTTAAAAGCTGTAATTCTGACACAAAGTTGAACTCTTTTTCAATTAAAACGGCATTATTTAATTATACTCTGGTTTCAAAACGAGTGACTTTTCCACGCGTGCCCGAGAGAAGACGTATGGCGTCGCAGATCAAGGTAATGTACTGCGAAGTAAGAAGACCGAAAAAAAAAAACCCCGATAACTCAATTAGCGACTAAGTGTAGTACGATTAGCGCTATTTCAGAAAAGGTTTTTATGGCTCCGTGGCGCGTGTTCAGCGGCGGAGGATTAGCTTGGGAGCAGGGAGAGTGTGGTCCTGGCACCCTGCGAGTGTCTGCTGTCGTCTGGGAGGCCCGTGCCAGGGCTGCCTGTCTACCAGTCTCAAGGACCAGCTGGGCACCCAACTCACCACCAACACACACACACACACACACACACTGGCCTCCATAGCAATGGGCCCATGGGAAGCCCTGTGTGTGTGTCTGTGTGTATGTGTGTGTGTGTCTATCTGTCTGTCTTTGTGTGTGTGTGTGTGTGTGTGTGTGCGCGCAAGAACACATTACCCATGTAAACATCTTGATTGTGTGTGTGTGTGTGTGTGTGTGCGCGCGCGTGTGCGTGTTAGCCGGGGCACCTGTGTGTTTGTGTACGAGTTACGAGCGAGGGGAGGGTCCGTCAGACAGCCTGCGTATCGCCTCCCGCCGAGCCGAGCGGTGAAACAAAACAACCCGACTCGGCCCTTTCCTCCCGCTGAATGGCGGAGACGCTCATCTCAACTTCTTCACACGGCGGCAAAACACCGCTAGGATTAAAAGACAAAAAACAATTACAAAGCCTTATTTGCAATTCAAATTCCGCTAAACGCAGACTTAATCCCCACCCCATTTTCTCCAAAAGCAGCCTTATTGAAGGGCGAAGCGGGGTCTAATTCAAGGCTCTGTGAGAGGCAGCGTGTTGCTAAAATAACACTTTTAAGTTATGGTGGTGGTGGGGGGGGGAGGTGTCAATAAATGGGCTTCGGGCTGCTCGTGCTAAATTTAGCGTAATGAAAATGTCCCGCTCAAACGCGGGTCCTGCATGTTGTCTTAAGCCGGTAAAGAAATTCGATTTTTTTTTTTTTACACAGTTCATATTTTCACAGGTATAAACGTGTCTTATGTACCACACACAAACACGCACACACGCACAGAAAAGCAATATACATACAGATTCTCGCCTTGTGAAATATGCAGACGGTAAGCCTCTCAGATCCACTGTGCACACGCAATGTTATTTGTGTGTGTGGCAATGTCTGTCTCGGCCGCGTATTTACGTGCACACTTGCGGAGGCAGGCGGTGTGCTAGTGGGGGGGGGGTTCCTGTGTCCCTGCAGATCATGCACACGTCTCTTTATGACCACCAGGGGCATATTTACCGACAGGGATTTAAACGTAATGATTATTTCTGTTCCAGGTACTTCTCCCGGCTCCTTTTGCTTTGAGTGAAATGACTCCCAACTGGCCCACTGATTACCTCTGTGACTGCTGACACACCTGTCTCCCTCCTCCCCTACTGCTATCACGCACGCACACACACTTGCGCGCGCCTGCACACACACACACACGCGTACACACGCGTACACACGCGTACACACACACACACACACACACACACACACACACACACACACACACACACACACACACACACACACACTCACTTTCACTCTCTTTGTCTCTCTCTCTCTCTCTCTCTCTCTAAAACACATTCTCTCTCTCTCTCGCTCTCTTGCTCTCCCTGTATCACTTTCATTGTCTCTTCATCTCGCTCTTTCTTACCGATGCACCTTCATCACGTTCTCTTTCTCTCCTTTATTACTCTCTCTCTCTCTCTCTCGTTGTCGCATCCTCTCACTTCAACAGTCTTTTCCACGATCTCTCACTCTCTCTTTTTTACTGCCACCCTCAACCTCCCTTTCTTTCACCACTTTCTCCATGCCCATATCTCTCTGTCCCGTGTTTGCTCATCCCTCTCGATTAAGATTCATAATTTATTGGCATGGAAAATGTACATTAACATTGCCAAAGGGCAAAATGTAAAATAAAATACAACACAGGATATGATATAATAACAGTAATCAATTTAGAAATGAAATAAAATCGTCTCTCTCTCTTCTCTTCACCCTCCATGGTTCCCCTAAATTCAGCTTCCTTCTCATTAATGTTATTGCTCCTCCTTCAGTCTGGGTGTGTGTGTGAGTGTGCGCGTGTGCGCGCGTCTGCCGACTTGAGCTGGCAGATATGGTCAAAATATCATCTCATTATATTTTTCGTATTACTCGAGGGATCATTATATTTGAGAATGTTTGGTTCACTGCTACTGTCAAAATGCAAATGACATAGGAATCAAACGGAGAAGAGAAATGCATATACGGCCTCTAGAAGTGTGTTAAAGAGAGTATCAATCAGAGGTCCATTTCCCCAAGCATTTAAACACTGAAGACTGGTGTGACACATTGATTACCATTATTTGTAACCTGCACATGCGGCACATATGCACTATTGTAATGTGAATTTTGATATGTGTTGGAATAGAGAGAGGTAAAGCAAAGACAAATGAGCTCCGGCTGTATTTTGTGTTAATTATTCTGGTAGATCCGAAAACTTGTGGGAAGGTCATTTTTATTTTCGGACAAGGTTTTTCTTAAAAGAACTGACGCACACACACACACACACACACACATACACACACACACACACAGCTACAGGCTATTTGTTCAGACAGAAACGATGGACACAGTAACAATGGTTTATTTACTCCCACACACACACACACACGTTTATAGAAGAAGGATAAGGCACAGCCAAGCAGATTCATCTCTCAACACCCGGCATTGATATTTTTGGACAAAATTAACTTGGGAGTGCTAAATACTGATGCTTTTGATATTTTCACTCCCGTGCTACTCATGCCAAGTTGGCTCTGCTTCTCGTCTAATAAATCATATCAGTGTGGATTTTAGATGATCTACGATTAATCAGCAACATTGGCAAGTGCAGTATGCCGATTAGTTCTCACACACACACGCGCTCACACACACGCGCATGCTTGCGGTGAAGTCTGGGTCTGTATGTTGGTGTGCAACGGGTGATATTGTTCCTCGGAGCAGAACAGAGTGCCTGCCAAGCTTGGGGGTCACAGTCATTGCCAGGTTAGACGCTGGCCTTTTTGCACTTAATTTTAATTCTTAACAAGCTTGGGGGAGGGTTGGAAACTCCCTCCATAACAACACACACAATGTATTTGGTTGTGCGATGCGTAAATGCACAACCTTATCTGGCTGTACACAAGCTTTGAGAGCCTTGAGGTATTCATATATTCATATCGGTTGCATTATTGACACAATAAGGAAGTGTGTGTGTGTGTGTGCGTGTGCGTGTGAGTAAGAGATACAGAGAGAGAAAGAGGGAGAGAGTGTCTCACTGTAGGTGAGGAGACGTACTGGGAGAGGGTTTGGCCTGACCTGGTGCTGCTGGTGGTCCACATTAAATGATGTAATACATCATATTTTCCCTCATGCATTTCTTTCCCTTTGTGTGGTGTCGGTGTATTTGACCCTGATTTAGGGGTCCCCTATGAAAAGAGAAAAAAACAGAATGACTACATTTCCCATCAGTCCCACGCTTCCTGTCCTGTATCTGACTGTAGATCCATTTCGACTCTCCCTAGTGGGGCTTGCAGTCATTTTGACCAAATTCACACACACATCACTGCTCCTAGGTACATGTGACGTAACTTTAAGGTAGTGAAGTTTTTGTTGGACTGCTATTGGTCCATTGTGAAGGTGTATTGTGGTTCTCTGCTGTGTGACCGCGTTCCACTTTTTTCTGACCGGGTCCGGGTCGAGAACCTGGTGAACGGTTTGACTGGAT